>CAUYLG010049231.1:0-128050 GCA_963573385.1 Cacajao melanocephalus
AAAATTAAGCAGGCGTGGTGGCAGGCACCTGTAGTTCCAGCTGCTGCTGGTGGTGGGGGGTGCTGAGGTAGGAGAATCACTCCAACTGGGGAGGTGGAGGTTGCAGTGAGTCAAGGTTGCACCACTGCACTCCAGCCTGGGCAACAGAGCCAGACCTCGTCTCAAAGAAAACAAAAAACCTACAGCCCTTACATATTGTCAGCTATCTACCTCACAGGCCAGTTACGGGAAATCATGTAAAGTTCCTTGCACTCTGTGAATTATACATGTTAGCTCTTGTTACTAGCAGCTACTCTCCCTTCACTGGGAAAGGTCTGGAATCCAATCCCTAAGTATTAGGTACCCACAAAGCCCCATGTCACTACCCGCCCCAACTGCTTCCGCTCTTTCCCAGCTAGAAGACACTCATTGCCGTAGGAGGCAGGGTAATTAAAATCACAAGTGAACACAGGCCTCTATTTCTGTTCTTCTGAAGTCTTCTCTCCTGCATATTGAGGTACTGCAGACACAGAAACACCCTACTTCAACATATCTACTCCCGGGGAAGAAGCCACCACTCACAAAGGAGGCAGGACAGGAAAGGGTTCAATGTTCAGTTTCCTTTAATGACCCCCATCTCCCTGAAGGGCAGGTGCAGGCAGTGAGGCGATGGCAAGAGATGTTCACTTGAAGATCTTGCCCTGATTGAAGGCTTTGCCCACATGCTGGAAGGCCCCCTCCCAGGAGAAGTACTCTCGAACCAGCGTCTGGGCCTCCTCACTGCCAGGATCCAGTTTCCGCCATGTGTATGACTCGTAGTCCACCTGCCAATCTGGACTCAGCTGGGGATAAAAAGCCAGCATGTGGTCAAGTTATGAGATACCACCCCACACCTGTGTGACTTCCAGCTCAAAAACTTGTCATCACACCCCAGGCCTCCTGTGAACGTGAACTGCTCCTTCCTATAAGCATTCCTGAACTCTCCCCAATGTCCATCGACTCAGAAATAAAACACTGTGCTTCCTATATCCTTGCCCCACCCTAAAGAGACTCCTCTCCTCCACCGTCCTCACCGGAAAGGCAAGCTCCTGGCCTCGGAAGACCCACACTCCAGAAATGGAGCTGCTATTGTTGGTTCCAAAGAGGATGACACTGGCGAAGGCATTCTTCCTCAGCTTGTCCAGTCGCTGGAACATTCCTGAAGGGGCAAGGGAGCATATTCAGCCTTTGGAATCACAGCACTCACTACACCTTGTTCTCCTTCCTCGTCTCAGACCCACTCTCTTCTTACCAGTGATGAGATTGCAGCTCATGAAAGTCTGAGTGAGTTCTTCAGGGAAGCGATACTCTGAGTACCACAGGGACCAGCCATCCTTATCAAAGTGCTCCCAGAAATATGGCAGTGCCACAGAGAGTGTGTCCTCGTTGGAGTACTTGCGCTTAAATTCATCCAACACAAAGGTACTAAGAGGAGGAAGAATGCACAGGAGGTCAGTAAGGAGGAGGGTTGCCAGGCTAAGAGAAGTGAGGGGTGCTTTCACTTAAAATTTACTAATTAATACAGTGGTCACTGTGCTGGGAGATGTGTATGACCTTATGAGGGAAGAGAGCTCGAGGGGTTTGAACAGGGGCCTAGGACACTCCCCTGCATAAGTATGCAAGGCATGTGGAGGGTGGAACTCCAAGAGGGGATCAGGAGACCTGCCCCAGGAAGGGCATGGCTAACTGCTGCCCCCAGGTGGAGACAGTGAGGACTTTTTCTCCCTGTTCAGCCCCTCCCCAGGCAGTTTTCCAAGAACCACACTCAGTCACTGACTCACCCAAGTCTCTTTCCCCCCCTCCCCACCATACAGGCCTCTTCAGGTTACACAAGCTGTAACAGGAATGCAAGCAGTGAACATTCTCTAAGGGCCTCCACCCCAAATCTTACACCCATGTCCTTTAGTCCCTCTCTGCCTATAAACAAGTTTTCCAATGTTTGGTCTTTTCTGAGCTTTTCTGATGCTGGAAAACCCTTAGGTTCAGGTTATCTTGGAAGCAATCCGGCACCCAGAGCCAAGAATGGCAGCATCAATACAGCAGAGGCCCCTCCCTCCATGGTTGGTGCTCTATTTTCTTTCTTTCCAATTATAAACATATACACTGGCCAGCGCCCTCACACCTGTAATCCCAGCACTTTGGGAGGCCAAGGTGGATGGATCACTTGAGGTCAGGAGTTTGAGACCAGCCTGACCAACAAGGTAAAACCTGCTATCTACTAAAAATACAAAAATTAGCCGGGCGTGGTGGCAGGTGCCTGTAGTCCCAGTTACTGAGGAGGCTGAGACAGAAGTGCTTGAACCCAGGAGGCAGAGGTTGCAGTGAGCCGAGATCACACCACTGCACCACAGCTTGGGCAACGGAGCGAGACTCTGTCTCTATTAACAAATAAAAACATGCTGACTGAGGAAAATCAACTATAATGCCAACGAACAGGATAATCTGTTTATGTATTTTCCTATAGCCTTTGATATTCCAAAGATGCAACCATAACATATGCAGTTTTGTGCCTTATACTTTGTTGTTACTGTGACATGCTATCCAGGCTGTTAACATTTCTTCCAGCCTGGGCAATATGGAGAGACACTGCCTCTATAAAAAATTTTAAAATTGCAGATGCAGTTGCTGAAAAGAAAAAAAAAAAATTTAAGAGCCGGGAACGGTGGCTTACGCCTGTAATCCCAGCACTTTGGGAGGCCAAGGCGGGCGGATCACAAGGTCAAGAGATCGAGACCATCCTGGCCAACACGGTGAAACCCCGTCTCTACTAAAAATACAAAAAAATTAGCCGGGCGTGGTGGCACGCGCCTGTGGTCCCAGCTACTCGGGAGGCTGAGGCGGAAGAATCGCTTGAATCCAGGAGGCGGAGGTTGCAGTGAGCCGAGATTGCGCCACTGCACTCCAACCTGGCGACAGAGCAAGACTCTGTCTCAAATAAATAAAAATTTAAAAATTAGCTGGGGGCTGGGCACGGTGGCTCACACCTGTAATCCCAGCTACTCGGAAGGCTGAGGCAGAATTGCTTGAGTCCAGGAAGCAGACGTTGCATTGAGCTGAGATCGCACCTCTGCACTCCAGCTTGGGAGACAGAGCAAGATCCTGTTAAAAAAACAAAATAATTCTTTGCACTAGCAGTCCCAGCTACTCAGGAGGCTGATGCAGAAGGATCACTTGAGATCAGGAGTTGGAGACAGGACTAAGAAACATAGCAAGACCCTACCTCAAAAAAAGAATTATTAGCAAACATTTTAATGGCCAAACAATCTTCTAATGCAGAACTGTGCCACAAATCTATTAAACATGGAATATTAAACTGAATGTTTAGTTGCTTCTATTGTTTATAGCATAAATATTGCCACGAGTATCCCATTATTTCACTCAATCCTTTTAACAAACCCATGAGTTATGAACTGTTACCTCGACCCTCCCCTCTCTTTACAGATGAGACCAAGTAAAATGACCTGGCCAAGATTACACTCCAGCAAAGCAGAGAATCTGTCCTTTAACCCTAGGTCCCAGATTCCTTTCCAAAAGCATAAGAGACCTCATCTGAGAAGCCTTAAAACCTCAACCACACCAAAGTGGGGTGGGAATTTTTTCACACCCTCCTGAGCTGTTAGAGAGCTTTATTATTTTTGTCATTTGAGATAGGGTCTCACTCAGTCACCCAAGGGCAGTGGCGCGATCATGGCTCACTGCAGCCTCAACTTCCTGGGCTCAAGTGATCCTCTCACCTCAGCCTGCCAAGTAGCGTGAGCTACCACACTTGACCTAGCTGGGTCTTAAAAGAATGAGAATTAAAATCTGGACATTGATAGTCTTGGCCTTTTAGGATATCACTTTTATTACATTAAAAATGCTAGGAGAGCAGGTACAGTGGTTCACACCTGTAATTCTGGCACTTTGAGAGGCCATAACAAGATTGCTTGAGCCCAGGTGTTTGTGACCAGCCTGGGCCACATAGTGAGAACTAGTCTCTACAAATAATAATAAATTAGCTGGGTGTGGTGGTGTGTGCCTTAGTCCCAACTACTCTAGAGGTTGAGGTGGGAGGATCACTTGAGCCCAGGTTGTCAAGACTGTGGCGAGCCGTGATCACGCTACTGCACTCCAGACTGAAAAACAGAGTATAACCCTGTCTAAAAAAAAAAAAAAAAGCTTGGGGAAAGCATTCTGGCAGCCCTGTAGGGCATCATGGTAACCCAACAAATAGACACTAAGAAAATGTAGTTTATTAAATAAAGATTGTAAGTTTACTACTGCCTCATTTATTTTCTACAGAAAATAAATACAGAGTATTGACCTACTATAAGTGAAAATCTCTAGCTAATAATTAACGTCTAAGTTACAACAGAATATGTAATTTGGGTTAGTCATCATGACCTATTTATACACACCAAAAATCCTGCTCACTCCTGACCTGCACCTGTGCTAAATTCAAGGCAAATCACTAGTTCAAAAAATACATCTTTAAAGAGCAACTGCATCTGGATGGAGCCTTCCTGGTCTTGTACAAAGTACCTGGGAGTAAGAACTTTCAGTTACATCCCAAGTTGCTCCCATCCATTAGTGCAATGCTTGTAATTCACAACTCTATGCACAGCTATTGTGTCCCTACCAGTGGGTGCTCCTTTAGGCTGGTTCACCCTGGATCAACACCATTACAAAATGGGGAGGGTCAAATGCAAACCCTACCAGACCAAGCAGTGAAAAGATGGATGGCTCTGGAAATTAGAGTGAGTAGGAAGAGAATGTACAGAGAAAGAGGAGTTCCAAAGCAAAGTGATCACAGAATACGTATGTCTCACACTGCTTGAACTCTCAATAAAATGAGTTGGAGCAGTGATGGAAGAAAGACTCCATACCAGAGAACTGGGCAAGCACTTAGTGTCCTACTTTCTTCACACCAAAAATCTCATCTTTATTATATCATTTCTTCCAAGAACCCCTATCTTTAACTGAAAAAGTTAAAGGATACAGAGGACACCTACGTTGTTCTACTTAGGGACTTCACTCTCCCCAATTGTGGAGACGATGAACTACACAGACACTACTTAGCTACAATCTGCATCCTTTTTCTTAGTGAGCAATTTTTGTACAGTCTGATCCAGCAAAACAGAAAACAAAAAAACTCAAAGGACTCTGCTCTGGCATCCCTTAGGTTCAGCACAGCCAGCCATGCAGCACAATGCAAGACTCTCTGCACCTTCTTCCCCACACCTCTCCTATATTTGTTCTCAGAGCCCTTGAATGGTTGAATGAGCTTGCTCAAAACCAATTCACCACTACATCAAAATCCGCTCCTGTCTTTGTTGGAACAGGAGTTCCCCTCTTCCCCAATACTAGCTGTACCTGGAACTTGCTCTCTGTATTCAAAATCTGCCCAATTCTTGATGATCAGCCCAGAAAGCTGTTTTATTTGCAACTAAAATATACCTTTAACTTTATATGAACAACCTAAAATCCTGGTTCTAGCTGTGTTTGAGGGGGACATACAGAGGTGAGAACAGGCCTTCAGTCCCATACCCTCCACTCTCAATATCCTTACCTCTTGGGCAGGTGAGCAAAGGGGTCTTTGGCCTTGGGCTCAGCAGCCAGCGCCTGCTCACATTCATCCATCTCCTCCTCAGGAGCAGGGGCAGCTGCCTTTTTCTCCTCCTTCCGCTCAGCCTGGGGCTTCTGCTTCTCTTCCCGTGAACCCTTCTCTTTCCGTGGGGTGTCCCTTTTAGGTTGGCTCTCTGCAAACTTTTTAGCTGGTGCAGAGGAAGGGAGTAAAGTGAATGAATGTCTTGCCTCTTTCCACACCTCTCCAAAACCATGCAGAGCAAGCAGGGTAATAGAGGAAAATTGATGAATGGGACAAGTAAGGAATCTAGGCTCCAGACTGCCCATCAGTTTGCTGTATGTCCTCGAGCAAGAAGACAACCTCAGCAACAAATACTTTATGCTGCAACTCTATATAGTAATACAAATTAGTCAGGGTGTGAGTGTATTGCACATAAACAAGACAGGAAATCAAGGGGTTGATGCAGAGCAAACCAGACCCTGATCCTGGCCATGTGCCTCCTGATCTCAGACTCACCATCAAACTGGGCCATCTTCTCACACAGTTTCACTTCCCCCAAGACAGCCCGGAACTGGGGCTGGTTAATGCAGGTGAGGAACCAGCGGTTGGTATTGGGAAAGGCCTGGCGGAAAGAAGGTTCTAGGACCTGCCAGGACACAAAGGTGGAAACGAAGTCAGTGGAAAGACGCTGAAGAGTTCTGTCCAGGGCGAGAGCCCTTTCTCTACCTAAGTCCCAGTGCTCACCTTCTTTACAAATATTACGGAAAACAATGTCATACAACATCATCCTTCCCTGGATTACGTCCCATTTCTTTTTTTTTTTTTTGAGACAAAGTCTAGCTCCCTCTGTCACCCAGGCTGGAGTGCAGTGGCACAATCTCTGCTCATTGCAACCTTCACCTCCTGGGTTCAAGTGATTCTCCTGCCTCAGCCTTCCAAATATCCAAGTAGCTGGGACTATAGGCGCCCTCCACCACAGCCAGCTAATTTTTGTACTTTTAGCAGATAGTAGAGACGTGGTTTCACCATGTTGGCCAGGCTGGTCTCGAACTCCTTACCTCAAAAGTTATCAGCCCACCTCAGCCTCCTTAAATGCTGGGATTACAAGCGTGAGCCACTGCACCCAGTCAGTTTTTGTATTTTTAGTAGAGATGGGTTTCATCCTGTTGGCCAGGCTGTTCTCGAACTCTGACCTCAAGTGATCAGCCCACCTTGGCCTCCACTCTCAATATCCTTACCTCTTGGGCAGCTGAGCAAAGGGGTCTTTGGCCTCTTTAAAAAAATTTTTTTTGTGACGGAGTCTTGCTCTGTCACCCAGGCTGATCTTGAACTCCTATGCTCAAGCAATCCTCCTGCCCTAGATTCCCCAAATGCAGGGATTACAGGCGTGAGCCACCGCACCCAGTCTCCTTTTATTTTTCTAATCTTTTTTTTTTTTTTTTTTTGCAGTGCAGTCCAGTTTAATGGACTGGATGCTTGGGTCCATCCTCCATTTACTATCAATCTACTGGGTAGAAACAATTGTCTTGCTCCTTTACAAAACTATATCAGATCTACTGTTTCCAATCTTTTAAATTTCACGTCAATAAAACTCAAAAAAAAAAAAAAAAAAAAAGGTTGGAACCCACAAAGGGCTATCAAGTACTTATTTCACCAAACAAAATTTAAATACTACAGATATTTACTATCTACACTGGCCATACTACACACTACACACCCACACACACACCCACCCATCAAACTTCAGAAAGTAAAGAACATTCAAACTCATTTAGAATAACAGACAGTCCTTCAAATTAAACTTAGTTTCAGGTATGTTAGCCATGGTCAAAGAAAAATAAGAATAAAAGGCCAGGCACGGTGGCTTACCCCTATAATACCAGCACTTTGGGAGGTCAAGGCAGGCAGACCATCTGAGGTCAGGAGTTTAAGACCAGCCTGACCAACATGGAGAAACCCTGTCTCTACTAGAAACACAAAATTAGCCAGGCGTAGTGGCACATGCCTGTAATCCCAGCTACTCGGTGGGGGCTGAGGCAGGAGAATCGCTTGAACTTGGGAGGTGGAGGTCTCGGTGAGTCCAGATCACACCACTGCACTCCAACCTGGGTAACGAGTGAAATTCCGCTTCAAAAAAAAAAAAAAAAAAAGAGAGAGAGAGAAAGAAGAATAAACAGCTTCATGTAGAACTGTTTTCATTTTTTAGTTTGCAAAGATCAGAGGAGGAAAAAAATTTTGTTATGGAAACAGAACATAGCAGTCAGAGTGCTGGTTCCAGTACTTGGGTTCAAATTCTACTCCACCACACTTACTAGACTCACTTAGATGATTCCCATGAGGCCCCTGGCACAGGATCTGGCATGCAGTAAGCGTTTTTTCTTTGCTATGATCACATTACTATTCTGGACCAGCATGAGTCCAAGAGCTGCTATTTGCAAACCAGTGACTTGTCATTCTTTTCTGACCCAATAACCTTGACAGTGACTATCACTACCCTGATTTTATAGATCGCAAAGGGTAAAAAAACAGGACTAGGCCGGGCGTGGTGGCTCACATCTGTAATCCAAGCACTTTGGAGGCCAAGGCGGGCAGATCACTTGAGGTCGGGAGTTCAAGATCAGCCTGACCAACATGGTGAAACTCCATATTTAAATAAAAAAAAAAAAAAAAAAAAAACACGGGACTAAAGGAATTCACCCACATGTAACCCCTTACCTACACTGGTAAACAATGAAGCCAAGGCTTGAACCTGAATCTGCCTCCAAAAGATTTTTTTTATTTTTTTGAGATGGAGTCTTACTCTGTCACCAATGCTGAGGTGCAGTGGCTGGATTTGGGCTCACTACAACCTCCACCTCATGGGTTCCAGTGATTTTTCCACCTCAGCCTCCCAAGTAGCTGAGATTACAGGCACCCACTCTCACGCTCAGCTAATTTTCATATTTTTAGTAGATATGGGGTTTCACTATGTTGGCCAGGCTGGTCTCAAACTCCTGACCTCAGGTGATCCACCCACCTATGCCTCCCAAAGTGCTGGGATTACAAGTGTGAGCCACCACACCCCGCCTGCCTCCAAAAAGATCTTAATGCTAACATCATCATCCATGTCTTCACAACTAAGCATAACCAATCTTCCTCAGAAATATGGCAACAAACTAAACATCTTAGCTGCCAAACAAAAACTAAAGGCAAGAGAACATTACCAACTTCTCAAGAAAAGAACAAGTGATGGTACTCTGTTCTATCCTGGGGCTTCCAGCTGTTTTCCTTTTTTTTTTTTAGACAAAACCTCACTCAGGCTGGAGTGCAGTAGGGCGATCTCTGCTCACTGCAGCCACCGCCTCCAAAGTTCAAGTGATTCTCATGCCTCAGCCTCCCAAGTAGCTGGGACTACAGGTGCGTGGCACCACACCTACCTGATTTTTTTTTTTTGTATTTTTATGTTTTGTTTTGCCACGTTGGCCAGGCTGGTGTCGAACTCCTGCCCTCGGGTGATCCACCCACCTTGACCTCCCAAAGTGCTGGGATTACAGGTGTGAGCCACTGCGCCTGGCTCCAGCTGTTTTGCAAGTCCTCAGCAGAATACAGGGTAACCTATATATCTTGTCACTTTGTTTCTAATCCCCATCTACCAAATGAATTCCCATAAACTTCACCTGTTTATAAAGCCACAACAGAGTGCAGACAACTGTGATGTCAGCCAATGTCACTCGTTCGCCCACCAGAAAAGTCCTCGTCTTCAAGTGAGCATCCAGCAGCCCCAGAATTCGCCTCACTTCCTCCTTTGCATTCTCAGTGGCCTAGGGATTTAACATGACAGAACTCATCAGTGGGTACCAATTCCTTTCCCTAACCTCCCCCACTAATAAAACTAAGAAAGCTATTTCTTTTTTTTTTTTTTTAAGACAGAGTTTCGTTCTTATTGCCCAGGCTGGAATGCAGTGGGGTGATCTCGGCTCACTGTATCCACTGACTCCCAGGTTCAAGCAATTCTCCTGCCTCATCCTCCCAAGTAGCTGGGACTACAGGTGTGCGCCACCACACTCAGCTAATTTTTTGTATTTTTAGTAGAGACAGGGTTTCACCATGTTAGCCAGGATAGTCTCCTGACCTCGTGATCCGCCCGCCTTGGCCCCCCAAAGTGCTGGGATTACCACTGCGCCCGGCTGAAAGCTATTTCACCTAGAAGTCCGAGCTCACCCTCACCCTCTTCCAATGGAGGCAGATTCTAGGATCATTCTAAAAGTATCACAAATGAAGGTCCTCTGGTCCAGCCACCCTCTTACCATTTGGTATCATCTCTTCACAGCAGCAATCCCTCTTCTGATCACTCATGACAGACACTTCCTCCATTAACTGCCCACTGCTTCAAACCTGTACCCCAGAGATGATGTCTTCTCATTGCCCACCTATCCTTGGCATTTCTGTTTTTCAACCTATTTCTTACTCCCAACACCCAGGAGCTGATGCCACCCCTGCCCCTGGTTTCTCCAAAGTTCCAAGGCTCACCTGTTTGTTGTGGTGCATGATGCCTAAGGTGGGGAACACCCAGGTACTGGCTGGGGGTACTATGTCGCTGTCAGCAAAGCTCACCCACTGCACCACCTGGGCTGCTGCCTCTGGAGTACTTCCCCGCAGCTCCTCATTGCTCACTGCAGAGTCAGAACACAAAGGTCAGAAATTTGGGGGCATGCCAACACCAGTCCAGGTCCTGGAGAATTCCTTCCTCTCCACCCCCGCTCACCCTCACCTCCAAATTCTCCCACTCCCATATACCCCTGCAAATTACCATAGTAGGCAATGGCATTGCTCTCAAACACACAGAATCCATCGTCACCCTCAAATGCTGGAACCTGGGGACAAAGCAGTGAGAAGATAAGGTAAAACACACAAAATGTCTCACCAGTACCAGGAATCGAACTGCTTTGGATAAAAATGTTTATATAAGGCTGACGATCCTCCCTATCCAAACTCTTGATGCTATCTGAAACTCAGGAACCATAAATAAGTTATTCCACAACTTGGCATCCCTTGCAGTCTGAATTCACAATATGTTAACCAGGAAGCCCAACAGATTTGAATATTACAGGATATTTCTATCAAATAGCTGGATCAAACAAACAGAAGGCCAAAAGCAACTCCTGTATCAATGTCTGTATTAGTTAAAGTATTAGTGTGTGAGCCAGACCCATGCAGCACTTACCTCCTCCATTCTTAGCATGGTTTTTTACCTATCTCTATAAACCTTTGGGGTAAGAATCCTGCTGATAACAGATACCTGATATATTTGCACTGAAAATGCTTAGTCAATACTCATTCTCTTTCCCACAAAGCAAACCCATGAATTTTATAAAGTCATAGAATAGCTCTTTGTTTTTTACAACTACATGTGAATCTACATTTATCTCAAAATAAAATCACTGAAATGTTAAAGAAAACAACACGGGAAGCCCCCTTTTAGAGATAGGGACCATCTCCATAGTGACTGAATCCCAGGGCTCCTTGGTTTACTCAGAACCGAAGGATGCTGCCCGTCTCCCAACTCACCTTGCCGGCAGGAAATTTGCGGAGAAATTCAGGGGTGCGGTTGGTTTGGCCGAAGTGGAAGTGGGGCGGTGCGGAGAGCACGCGGACCTGAGCCCCGCTGTACTGAGCAGCGATGAGGGCCTTGAAGGCCCTCCAGTTTTCAGGATATGTGTACAGGGTCTATGGGAGAAAGAGAGGGACAAATCAGTAAGAGTAGAAGGGTCCCAGTCCTAAATGCCACTCCCCAGGATGCCTTTCCTGAATATCCCTATGTGTTCAACTTACCCTTTTACCTCCTCTGGTGAACCAAGTCCTTTAGTACTACATGTAATCAGAATCCTCGGAAATACCAACAACAGAACTAACTACACACCAACTGCTAGGTAAAGCTTGTTGACAGATTTGACCTTCCCTAAGGACACCTCTAGGAGCATTCTCTTCCTCTCAAATCTATCTCCAAGAAATCCAGAACTTTTAGTTCCATCAGACTCCATATGCCCACAAACATAGTTCCTCCCTTAACGGAGCCCTTGTTTCATTCATTGATGTTTCCGAGCGCCTGCCTACTCTACTGCTCAGCTGCTCATCCTTCAAAAGCATCGCCTTGTCTCTAAGGTTCCCCTCAGAATAGCCAGAAATAGGGGATGGCACGCTGTCTTCTTAAATCAACTCCTCCTCCTCAAAAGCCTTTTTTTCCTGGTCGCGTATACCATCCCTCCGGTCCTGTCCCGCAGCGAGTTCTCCGGCGTTGCCTTCTCTATTAAGCTGGCCAGCGGAGTCCAGTTGGTCTGACTGCACTGTCCGGAGAATTCTCTCGCTTCCAAACCTTCCTGAGAGACGACCTTTAACTATCCAGCCGGACCTACCTACAAAGACCCTCCTCTTCACCCTGACCCCACTGTTACTCCACAAAACGGTTACAGAAGTTCGTCAACCTGCCCAAATACCACGTCTCAAGGCGCCAATAGACCCGAACCCCTTTCTCAGGCTCCGGACGGCCCAGACCCGGCATTTCTTTTCTCCTCTTCCCCAGACCCTTCCACCTCTGGCCTCCGAGAGCCCCAGCCTCAGTTCCCCTCCAGGCCCTAGGAACCCTGCTCTCCAGCAGTACAGTCTGTAGACCCCGAATCAGTTCCCCACTCAGCCTCAGAACTCCTCTGGCGCCGACCGGCCCCATTCGGACAAAGGATGGCGGTGGATAGGATGACCCGAACCACCAGAGCCGGCAAACTTACCCCAGCCGCCATGGTGATTCCGCAAAGAAAGGGGGTGGGGTTCTCGGCGCTGCCGCAAAGTAAGCCGCCCGGAAAAGAAGGAAGGGGGGGAAGGAGAGAGCCGTGGAGAAACAGCAGCCGGAAAGCGAGGACGAAACAGAAGACATACGTACGACAGTTCGGTATCCAGCGGCGCTGAATTGGAAAAAGAACGGGGTGGGGCCTGCGTGCCAGAGCGAAAAAAGCCTGCGCCTGCGCATTGGAGATATTGACTGGCCCGCCCCTCAGGTGCAGCGGACCAATCGGAGTTCAGACGTGGAGGTAGTCGGCGCGGAGGGCGAGGAAGTTGTAAGAACCAGATGTTCTCGGCTACGTGGCGCCACTGCTCGCCCTGCGCAGCCAGGCTGCAGGGGGCGTCCCCCTCTGGCCAGCCCAGGGATGAGTGATTTGATGGTAGGTTCTGCCAAGCCCCTCACATGATTCTGTGAAACTCATGGGAGCGTGGAGCCGCTGCTGCGCGGAGGTGGCGGTGGGCTAAATCCCTTTAGTCCTTGCTCTGCTTTTCCTCCAGAAAGGGATGAGTGTCTAACAGGGGCCCCCGGTCTGAACCCGCCTGCCAAAGTGAGGTTTGCTCACATCCAACCCCTTACAGCTCCAGGGTGCTGTTACTGTCAGCAGGGCACCGGCCCTCCGGCCCAAAGCAGGGAAGGGACAAGAGGGAGAACGCGCGCTCTCCCTCCCGCCTCTTCCAGACTCGGCCCCTGTAGGGGCTGGCGCCGAAGACCTGACATTGTCCCTTCTGATGTTCATGGCTTTTGACCCATGTTCAGGTTTGAAATCTTACCCAATTTGAGAACAAAATGAACTCTCCTCGTTTAAAGGAGACAATGAAAAACCCTGAACGCAAATCTCCGTCCTTGTCCCCATAAATCTGGGGTGCAGGAAGAATGTGGAGGCAAACCTGGCTCTCCTCACTACTGCTCGAACCACACACCGTTCTGCCATTGAGAAGTCTGCTCGGGTGCCGGGTGCCAGGTGCCACGCACGGTGCTGCCTCCGCACTCCCCAAGAGCCGTGCAGTGTAGGGACAGGCTGCTGGGGTGGAAAGCAGCAGGGAGAGACCCATGTTTGAGGTCCGACGAGGTAGGGCCGAGCAGCTGCATGAAGTTATGGGGTAGAGGAAGGAGGATTATGACCAGAAGGAAATGAAACGGGAGACTCTCTGCATTAAGAAACTAGCAGCTTTATTGCCCTTTGGGGGCCATGTCTTTACTTGAGATGTCGAAGTGCTTGAGGGAGGAAAAGCTGTAAGAAATGATGGAGATCAGGGAACAGGCCTTGGGGATCCTGGAGCGGGGTCACGGTAAGCATTCCGTCAGCCGAGGAGACAGATGCCACAAAGCTCAACAGGGGCTCAGTTTCTGGCCTCTGTTCGCCACCACTCAGTCCTCTTAGCTCCTGGGTGACCTGAGCCTCAGTTGCCAGCCACCCTGCTCCTGTGCCAGCACTGCCTCCAGCTCCTTCCTTGGTTTGCTGCTGCAAGCGTCTACGGGCTCGCCGCCGCCCCTGCCACACTCGGTGCCACAAGGCACAGCGCCAGCTCACTGAGGAGGGGAGGGATATCTCCTTCTCTGCCTCGCCCTGAGACCCTTCTTGGGCTGCCTCATGTCCCTTGGGCCCCTGCTCTGCCAGGGCTGCTTGGCTGGGCTGCCCCTCTTCTCCTAGGGCTCCATGATTGCCAGTCATCAGGGGCAGCTCCCCTGGCTGCCCAGGGCTCTGCATGGCCCAGTCCTGCACCGTCTCTCCAACCTCTACAACCATCTCTTCTACCCCGTCTTCCCTACCATCCCCTGCACATCCCTGCTGCTCCTCTCTCCCCTCCTCACAGCTCTTTTTCTGTCCATCTAGTTTCAGTCTTTTGTTTGTCCCTCCCTGAGAGGACTCTCCAATTCCACCTCCTGAGCGAGGTCTCTTGGTTCCCTGTTCTATATGACACCCCAGTGCTTCCCTGAATACCTGCACCAGGGCAGCAGTGAGCTGGGTGAAGGGTGCAAGGGGTAAGGGGATTGGCGTAGCAGAGAGCAGGGAGCTGGGGGAGCTGGGCTGCAGAAGGGGGAGCAGTCCCCAGTCCCGACCCCGGGAGGAACGGCGCTGGTACTGGAGGCTTCGGCAGTAATTGGCTGCCGCTCGGCAGCAGTTCTGTAGGCGCCCAGCCACGCGGCTGGTCACATTGGCTGCAACATTGTGACTGAGGTCAAAAGGGTCCTGGAGATTCACGGGGCCAAGGCGCAGACCCTCCCAGAGATTAGAGGGCAGGCCCCCTGCCACAGGCAGTGCCTGACCCTCCCGCAGGGACAGCAGTGAGCCACGGAGATCCCAGCAAGAGACACAGGAGAAGAACTGGGCTAGTAGGGAACCTGGAGGAGGAGGAAAAGTGGGGAAAGGGGGTCATTTAGAGGCCAGAACTGAGACAGGTCCTGCACCAGAGCCATTTCCTTGGCAGGACTTTCTTTTTCCCTTTCAAGGGGCTCAGCATCAGCAGAGTCCCAGGAAGCTAGACTTCTCTGATCCCTATGAACAAGAGGTCAGGCCAGGCGTGGTGGCTCATGCCTGTAATCCCAGCACTTTGGGAGGCCAAGGCAGGCGGATTATGAGGTCAAGAGATCGAGACCATCCTGGCCAACATGGTGAAACCCCATCTCTGCTAAAAATACAAAAATCAGCTGGGTGTGGTGGCACGACCCTGTAGTCCCAGCTACTCAGGAGGCTGAGGCAGGAGAATCGCTTGAACATGGGAGGCAGAGGTTGCAGTGAGCAGAGATCATGCCACTGCACTCCGGCCTGGTGACAGAGCAAGACTCGTCTCAAAAAAAAACCAAGAGGTTAACAAGAGGTCAAACCTCTCTCCCTGCCCCCACATGATGTCCTTCCCGGATGCTGCTCCCTCTTGCTGGCCATGTAGCCTTGGGCAAGCTACTTAATTGCTCCAAAACATGGTTTCTTCATCCGTAAGACAGTAGTAGTGTTAGGTATCTCACAGGCTTTCTGTGAGAATCATGACTGGCACACAGTGTGATGTTACCTACTACTGATGAACATCACTACTAGTCCTCTACCAGACTCCCCAAACTCACTGAGGGGCTCCACATTTGTGCTGGGCTCCAGTCTCGAGGCATCCCTGGGGAAACTACAGTCCCAGCCATCAACTTCCACCTGTTCCCCGCCTCCTGTGAAAGTAAAAAAGGTGAGAGTCAGTCTGGAAGCAGAGAGATTGAGGTGGGAGTAGAAATGCGAGCGATAGCAGAGATCTCATTCGCAGAGTTGCTTTGGTGTCTAAATGTGATGAAGAAAAGAGAGGAAGCTAACAAGATGGAGAGGGTGGAGGCTAGGCCGAGTACCTGCTTTCTGGGTGAGCTGGGACACAGTTGGCAATACAGGAGGGTCCCTGGTTTGAAGGAAATAGATCACCAGCAAGGTCAGGGCGTAGTTACTAAGAAGGGGGCCACTCCCTAGGTAAATAAGCAATAATTCCGGTTAGATCAGAGGTGCTTCCAATCCCCTCATTGGCAGTTTTCTCAACCCTGGTGTCCATTCGGACCTACCTTTCTTCCAGAATCCCTGCCTTTGTCCTGACACCAACTCAGCCCCAAGCCTGTCCTGATTCATTCTCACCTGACAGCCCCCGGCCCTGAGCCCAGCAGCGGAGGGTGTACACGAGGGGCCGGACTCGATCATCCAGCTCAGAGCAGAGACTCAGGAAACGGGAGTTATGCAGGGCCAGCCTGGGACGAAGCAGGGACAAGGGTGTTAGGGGTTGGGGACATCAGAACCTACCACCCCGCGCTTTCAGTCCAGACTTGCATAACGGGCCAGTTGGAATAAGGCCAAAAGAGAGTTTCCCCAAATGTTCCTCAAACACTGAGCTTGTGAGAGTGTGTGCAAAAGGACAAACGCGTTCGGGAAACACCTCATCCTGTATGCCCATCCTGGACATTCACAGAGCACGTTATCGTAAGACTGCTCATGAGACATGGTCACACCACTGCATCCAACCTGGGTGACCGAGCAAGATCTCATCTCAAAAAAAAAAAAAAAAAAAAAAGGATTGCCCAGAGCCTTTACTATGCAAAGAAACAAAGACAGGAAGGGAGAGAGGAAGGAAGGAAAGGAGAAAGGAGGGGAGAAGGGAGGAGATGGAGAAAGCTCTTTGTATCTAATTTGGAATTTCCCACATTTATTCGACCACAGAACTCTTCTCTATATCCGTTGAAAGTAGTATTCTAAGAACACACTTTACAAACACTGAAATGGAAACGAGGCAGGAGGAGATAAAGGACAGAAAGAGGGATGGTCCCAAGTAAGGACAAACGAGACTCGGCAGGTGCAGGAGTTTCCCAAGCCAGACTCTCCTGGGCCACCCTAGAATTCTCAGCTGGCCTTCCCCAAAGAAAGGTACCAATTACTGGCCGGGCCCAGTGGCTCATGCCTGTAATCCCAGCATTTTGGGAGGCTGAGGTGGGCAGATCACCTGAGGTCGGGAGTTCAAGACCAGCCTGACCAACATGGAGAAACCCCATCTCTACCAAAAATACAAAATTAGCCGGGCGTGGTGGCACATGCCTGTAATCCAAGCTACTCAGAAGGCTGAGGCAGGAGAATCGCTTGAACCCAGGAGGCTGAGGTTGTGGTGAGCCGAAATTGCACCATTGCACTCCAGCCTGGGCAACGAGTGAAACACTATCTCAAAAAAAAAAAAAGAAAGAAAGGTACCGGTTACCGGTTACTGAGGGAGACGTCACCATGGAGACCTGAAGGCCGATGACAGAACTTGACCACAGGGCGCCGGGCAGAGGGCACAGTTTGGACTCGGTATACTCCGGGGACGCAGCCCCGGAGAATGGATCCCACCAGCTCCAGCATTGCTGTCCCCTCTGTTTTCTCCCCCTTTGGGGCATCTGCTAGTTCCGGGGCCTTCCCCAGGTCCCCCTGTCCCCTGTCCTCCAGCAGTGGTGAGGCTGGAGGCAGAGACTGGGGAGAAGCAAGGGTCTCGGAGGCCAAGGCAGAGTCTGGAGTTTGGGGTGCCAGGGAGGAGGAAGGGGTTTCAAAGTCCAGGGCTTCAGAATCTTGGGGAGAAGCTGGAGGCTGTGAGTCTGGAGGTGAGGCTGGGGTACAGGCTAGGCCTTGAGGGTCCAGTGGGGATGCAAGGGCCGAGTCCAGCGATGGAGATTCTGGAGCCTTTGGAACTGGCTGTGGACAGAAATGAGCAGAGTGAAATGCTTCTCCTGTCCCCTAAGCAGGGAACATCTCTATCCCCAAGAAAATATTACTAACAGCTTATTCAGCCCTATTCTAAGGGCTTTATACATATGAATTCATTTAATCTTCACAGCAACCTTTTTTTTTTAACATAACCTTTCAATTTTATAAAATAAAAGGTCTGTCTCTGCAAAAAGTGTCATTGTTATGAAAGACAAAAACAGAGGCACCATTACAGACTAAAGAAGACTAAAGAGAAACTGTAACAGTCCATTGTCCGGACAGCTGACCAAATTAGAGTATGACTGTAATATCTGTAAAGGTTTACATTTGCATCAATGTATGCAACCTTCTCTCAGATGATTCAGAAAATATAAATAGTAAGAGAGAGCGTGTGTGTGTGTGTGTGTGTGTGTGTGTGTGTGTGTAGAAAGATAAAAGAATGATAAAACATTTTTTAAAACTGCTCCTGTTGTGGGGGAGGGAACAGGCATATGGAAACACTACTTTCTGCTCGTTTTTGCTGTGAATCCAACACTGCTCTAAAAAATAAAGTCTATTTTTATTTTACCTCTTTTTTTGAGTTGAGGTCTCCCACTGTAACCCAGGCTAGAGTGCAGTGGCTCACTGCAACCTCTACCTCCCACGTTCAGGCTATCTTTCCTGCCTCAGCCTCCCAAGTAGCTGGGACTACAGGTGTGTACCACCATGCCCAGCTAATTTTTTTTTTTTTTTTAAATAGAGTCTCACTCTGTCACTCAGGCTGGAGTCCAGTAGTACGAGCTCAGCTCACTGCAACCTCCACCTCCTGGGTTCAAGCAATTCTCCTGCCTCAGCCCCCTGAGTAGCTGGGATTACAGGTGCACGCCACAACACCTGGCTAATTTTTGTATTTTTAGTAGAGACGGGGTTTCACCATGTTGGCTAGTCTCGAACTCCTGACCTCGTGATCCACCCACCGAAGCCTCCCAAAGTGCTGGGATTACAGGCATGAGTCACTGCACACAGCCTGTTTTTTTGTTTTTTGTTTTTTTAGTAGAGACGGGTTTCACTATATGTTGGCCAAGCTGGTCTTGAACTCCTGACCTCAGGTGATCTGCCTGCCTTGGCCTCCCCAAAGTGCTGGGATTATAGGTGTGAGCCACCTCAGCTGGCCCTGTCAATTCTTTTTCATACCATCTAATACCCATCCATGTTCATATCTCTCCTATTACAATAAACCCTTTCAGGTAGGTCCTATTACCTGCATTGTAGATGAGTAACTAAGGCATGGAGAGCTAAAGGACTTGCCCACACTCACATGGCCATTCTCACTGACTCTTCCCAGCTGCCTCCCTGGGGCACTCACTCACCTGGGGCTCTTCCAAGTCACCCAAATCCAAGAAGAGGTCAAGATCACAGCCATGGACATCAAAGCTGTTTATGGAAGAGCCAAAAGGGTGGACCACACAGCCTGGGTGCCAAGCAGAGAAGAAAGGTCAAGAGATGTTAGGGAGGAGCAGGAGGAGGAAGAACAAAAGGGGGCACAATGATGGAAGAGCAACCAAACACCTCTAGCCAACACAGGACCAGGGATACAGACACAGAGGAGCAAATGCCAAGAAGGGCTCAGACATAGCAGGAGGTAACGTACCAGGGAAGAACTCTGTGAAGACCTCCTGCATCAGGGCCACCACCAGGCTCCGAAGTTGCCGCTCAGCCTCGGACAACTCCCTCAGCCCCACAAGCTTTATCATTTGTGCCCCCACATCTGCGGCCTCAGCTAGTGCTTTGGACAGCTGGTGACTGTCAGGGGCCGCTCCTTTGGGGGATTTGGCAGCTGGGCTCTGGAACTCTTTCTGCTCCCGTGGCCGAACACGCAGGCGATGTCCTCCCAGGCTGTGCTGGGACTGTGACAAGACAGCCTCTCGAGCACCCACGTCCCCCATCTCCACAATGGCAAACACTCCCTGGTAAATAACAACAGGGGCAGAGATTATGGTTTTGGAACCAAGAATCTAAGCACATGATCTACAGTTGATGAGAATCTTTGAAATGGGGCCTGTCCCACAAATTGAGAATATTTGCTTGCTGTTTTCATAACAGGACATATTTAAAAAGCAACTTTCAGCCAGGTGCAGTGACTCATGCCTGTAATCCCAGCACTTTGGGAGGCTGAGGCAGGAGAACTACTTGAGCCCAGGAGTTGGAGACCAGCCAGGGCAATGCAGTCAGATCCCAACTCTACATTTTTTTTTTCTTTTGAGACAGAGTCTCAATCTGTCACCCAGGCTGGAGTGCAGCAACGTGATCTCAGCTCAAGGCAACCTCTGCATCCCAGGTTCTAGCAATTCTCCTGCCTCAGCCTCCCAAGTAGCTGGGATTACAGAAGCATGCCACCACACCCAGCTAATTTTTGTATTTTTTAGTAGAAACACAGTTTCACCATGTTGGCTAGGCTAGTCTCAAACTCCTGACCTCAGGTGATCCACTTGTCTTGGCCTCCCAAAGTGTTAGGATTACAAGTGTGAGCCACTGCACCCAGCCAGTACCATTTTTTTTTTTTTTGAGATGGAGTCTTGCTCTGTCACCCAGGCTGGAGTACAGTGGCAAGATCTTGGATCACTGCAACTTCCACCTCCTGGGTTTAAGCAGTTCTACAACCTTAGCCTCCCAAGCACCTGAGATCATAGGGGCATATCACTACACTGGGCTAATTTTTATTGGTTTTTTTTTGAGATGGAGTTTTGCTCTGTCACCCAGGCTAGAGTGCAGTGGCACCATCTCGGCTCACTGCAACCTCTGCCTCCTGGGTTCAAGTGATTCTCCTGCCTCAGCCTCCCAAGTAGCTGGGATTACAGGCACTCGCCACCATGCCCAGCTAATTTTTTTGTATTTTTAGTAGAGACAGGGTTTCAACATCTTGGTCAGGCTAGTCTTGAATGCCTGACATCATGATCCACCTGCCTCAACCTCCCAAAGTGCTGGGATTACAGGCGTAAGCCACCTCGCCCAGCCAAATAACTTTTGTATTTTTAATAAAGATGGGGTTTCATCATGTTATTCAGGCTGGTCGTGAACTCCTGATCTCACGTGATCCTCCTGCCTCAGCCTCCCAAAGGGCTGGGATTACAGGTGTCAACTACTATAGACACCCCTAAATTGTATACTTTTTTTTTGAGATGGAGTTTCACTCCATTGCTGAGGCTGCAGTGCAATGGCACCATCTCAGCTCACTGCAACCTCTGCCTCCCAGGTTCAAGCGATTCTCCTGCCTCTGCCTCCTGAGTAGCTGGGATTACAGGTGCACACCACCATACCCAGCTACTTTTTGTATTCTTAGTAGAGACAGCATTTCACCAAGTTGGTCAAGCTGGTCTTGAACTCCTGACCTCATGATCTGCCCACCTCGGTCTCCCAAAGTGCTGGAATTACAGGCATGAGCCGCTGTGCCCGGCTAATATTTTGTATCTTTAGTAGAGACGGGGTTTCACCATGTTGGCCAGGCTGGTCTCCAACTACTAACCTCAGGTGATCCATCTGCCTTGGCCTCTCAAAGGGCTGGGATTACAGGTATGAGCCACCACATCTGTATACTTTTTGTTTGTTTGTTTGTTTTATTCTATTTTTTTTGAGACGGAGTTTTGCTCTTGCCCAGGCTGGATGCAGTAGGGCAATCTTGGCTCACTGCAACCTCCACCTTCCGGGTTCAAGCAATTCTCCTGCCTCAGCCTCCTGAGTAGCTGGGATTATAGGCGTGTGCCACCACACCTGGCTATTTTTGTATTTTTTTTAATTTTTTTTAAAAATTATTTATTTATTTATTTTTAAGACAGGGTTTCACCATGTTGGTCAGGCTGGTCTTGAACTCCCAACCTGAGGTGATCCGCCTGCCTTGACCTCCAAAGTGCTTGGATTACAGGCGTGAGCCACCATGCCCAGCTATTTTTGTATTTTTATTTTTTTGTATTTTTAGTAGAGACAGGGTTTCACCACATTGGATAGGCTGGTCTCAAACTCCCGACCTCATGATCCACCCACCTTGGCCTCCCAAAGTGCTGGGATTACAGGCATGAGCCACCACCCCTGGCCACACCCTTCTGTTTTTTAAAGAGACAGAGTTTTGCTCTGTCACCAAGACTGGAGTGCAGTGATGTGATTATAGCTCACTATAGCTTTGAATTCCTGGGCTCAAGCAAACCTTCTGCCTCAGCCTCCCCAGTAGCTGGGATTATAGGGCACACCACCATGCCCAGCCTTACTTCCACCCTTATGCCAAACACAGCAAACAACCAAAGTGAAGTCAGGACAAAGGTAGCTACTTGGACCGGCCCAGGCCAGTCTTCTGACTGAGAAACCACAGTTTACCAGACTTCATTACCACACCAAGCTTGCAACCAAAGCCCCAGCTAGAAATTAAGTGTCCCTTCGGCCTTGTCTGTGCTTCTATTTTTCTACAAAACCTCACAGAAAGCATCAGGGAGGGCAGGATTAGCAGATTCAGAAGACCGTGTCAGCCAGGCGTGGTAGCTCATGCCTACAATCCCAGCACTTTGGGAGGCCAAGGTGGGCGGATCGCTAGGCTGGTCAGGAGTTCGAGACCAGCCTGGCTAACATGGTAAAATCCCATGTCTACTAAAAATACAAAAAAAATTAGCTGGGTGTGGTGGCATGCACCTGTAATGCCAACTATTCAGGAGGCTGAGGCAGGAGAATCGCTTGAACCCAGGAGGCAGGGTTTGTAGTGAGCCGAGATCGCACCATTGCACTCTAGCTTGGGCAACAAGAGGAAAACTCCATCTCAAAAAAAACAACACAAAAAAAATTCACCAGACGTGGTAGCAGGCGCCTGTAATCCCACCAACTTGGGAGGCTGAGGCAGGAGAATCACTTGAATGCAGGAGTCGGAGGTTGCAGTGAGTCAAAATTGTGTCGCTGCACTCCAGCCTGGGCGACACAGCAAGACTCCATCTCAAAAATAAATAAATAAGTAAAAATAAGGAGCCTGTGTTCTTGCCATTTTTGTCCTCTCAACCACTAGCCACCATCCATAGCTAGAATTACTGTTGTTGAGGGCATATTATTTACTAAGGAGTTCACATAAACTATGTCTGAGGCTTATAAGACACCTACAAGGCATATATTATTATTTCCATTTTACAAATTAAGAAACTGAAACTCAAAGAGTTAAGTAACTTTTAATTGCCTCACAAGTACTATCTTAAACTCCCAAATCTCCAACTTCCTACTGACCATTTCTCTTAAGGGAATGTTGGAGATTAAATCCAAGTGTATATAATGTACTCAGCACACAATTGGTGCATGGTAGGTCCTCAATAAAAATTGTAATCATTAATTAGCCAGGCGTGGTGGCACACTCCTGTAGTCCCAGCTACTCAGGAGGCTAAGACAGGAGAGTCGCTTGATCTCAGGAGGCAGAGGTTGCAGTGAGCCAAGATCGCACCATTGCACTCCGGCCTCAGCGACAAGAGCGAAACACTGTCTCAAGAAAAAAAAAAAGGCTGGGCGTGGTGGCTCACGCTTGTAATCCCAGCACTTTGGGAGGCCAAGGCGGGTAGATCACCTGAGGTCAGGAGTTTAAGACCAGCCTGGCTAACATGGTGAAACCCCATCTTAAAAAAAAAAAAAGAAAAAGAAAGAAAGAAAAGAGGAAGTACTTTTCTCAGCCAGGCATGTTGGCTCACACGTGTAATCTCTGCACTTCGGTAGGCCGAGGTGGGCAGATCACCTGAGGTCAGGAGTTGCAGACCAGCCTGACCACCATGGCAAAACCCCATCTCTTACTAAAAATACAAAAATCAGCTGGGTGTGGTGGTGGGCATCTGTAATCCCAGCTACTTGAGAGGCTGAGGCAGGAGAATCACTTGTACCTGCGAGTACAACCTTGTACTGGGAGGCGGAGGTTGCAGTGAGCCGAGATCTCACCTGTACTCTAGCCTGGGTGACAAGAATGAAACTTCCTCTCAAAAAAAAAAAAGAAAAGAAAAAGAGGGAGGAGGGGACTCAGACTCAACTGGCACTAACCTTTTATACTCTGCCCTACAACCTGCCCCTTCTTCTTGAAGATATAGGGGCAGCAGTATCACAATTATGAAGTAAGAGTCACGTGCCAATAATGGCAAGAGCAGGAAACAGCAAAGCCACGAACTGTCCAGGTCTGGACTTCTTATTACATGAGAAAAATTAAGTTCCTATTGTTTAAGCCATTGGTAGTTTGGTTGCTGAATATAATCCCTAACAAACACAGGCTCCACCCCATTCTAAAAGATAATCTGGGCTGCAAAGGGATATTTGGGATCACCTAAGCCATGCCTACATAACAAGAGTGCAACCTCAGAACCACAGTATGACTAAGGAACACAGCACTTCAATGGTGAACTTTTTTCAAGGGACTAAAGGGACACTAACAAGGCCTACATGGAAGCAAGGCAAAAAACACGAGCTTGTTTATCTAACACTCTACGAAGGACAGGGTGTTCCAACCAAACAACCCCAGTACCTCTCAGCGGAAGTTAATAAACTGCTAACTAGTTTATCACCCAGGTTCTTGTGGAGTTGATCAAATGGTATGTTGTGCTTTAAGCACCAACTTTTCACTATAATTACTTATTTAATTGTTCACTTTCTCCTCTAGACTATAGACTCTGTGAGAGCAGGGACCATATCTATCCCATTCACTACTCAGAATGCAGCCCTAAGCATCGTGCCTAGCACAAAGTTAGCTGTGAATAAATATTTGACAAATAAAGAATTCACTGAGCCGGGCGCAGTGTGGCTCATGCCTGTAATCCCAGCACTTTAGGAGGCCAAGGCAAGTGAATCACGAGGTCAGGAGTTTGAGACCAGCCTGGCCAACATAGCAAAACCCTATCTCTACTACTAATAAAAAAAATTAGCCAGATGTCGTGGCGGGTACCTGTAATCCCAGCTACTCAGGAAGCTGAGCCAGGAGAATCACTTGAACCTGGAAGGCGGAGGTTGCAGTAAGCAGAGATCACACCATTGCACTCTGGCCTGGGCAACAGTGTGAGACTCCATCTTAAAAAAAACAATTCACTGAATCAATAAATGACACACACACAAAATCCCCCACTGACTAACTCTGGTGAAGTGATAAAATTCAAGGGGTAGGACTGGGCGCAGTGACTCATGCCTATAATCCCAGCACTTTGGGAGGTTGAAGCATGCGGATCACCTGAGGTCAGGAGTTTGGTTAACATGGTGAAACCCCGTCTCCACTAAAAATACAAAATTTAGCTGGATGTGCTGGTACTCATCTATAATCCTAGCTGCTTGTGATGCTAAGGCTGGAGAATTGCTAACTAACAAAGCCTACATGGAAGGCAAAAAGCACGAACTTGTTTATCTAACACTCTCCAAAGGACAGGGTGTTCTAACCAAACAACCTCAGTACCTCTCAGTGGAAGTTAATAAACTGCTAACAGGTTTACAGTTACAGGCAGGCGTTGCAGGGACCCAAGATCGCACCACCGCACTCTAGTCTGGGTGACAGAGCAAGACTCATCTCAAAAAAACAATAGTAAAAATAAAAATTCTAGGCAGGGGGAGGTGTGAGAAGCTCCCAAAGCTGGACTAGCCCAAGTACTGTGATGTCCATCAAGAACAAACCACATTAGGAACCAGCTCAAACAGCCTGTTGGTTTCTCTCTCTTGTCTCTTTGGTACACAGCACATCTGATTTTTTTTTTTTTTAAGAAGGACTCTTGCTCTGTCACCCAGGCTGGAGTGCAGTGTGACAATCTCGGCTCACTACAACCTCTGCCTCCCAGGTTTAAGCGATTCTCCTGCCTCAGCCTCCCGAGTAGCTAGGACTACAGGCAGGTGCCACCACACTCAACTAATTTTTTATTTTTAGTAGAGACAGGGTTTCACCATGTTGGTTGGCCAGGCTGGTCTCGAACTCCTGACATCAGGTGATCCACCCACCTTGCTTGGCCTCCCAAACTGCAGGGATTACAGGAGTGAGCCACCACACCCAGCCCTGATTCATTCTTTACCCCCAGATCCATTCACTTTACCTTGTCCTTATCCATGACAATACTGGCCACAGGTCCAAATGCTTGGAAGTACTCAGAGAGCTGGGCAGAATCCACATCCCTGGGAAAGCCACTGACAAACACACTTCGAAGTCCCTGGGCCTTTCTCGCAGCTCGTAGGTCTACCAGGTGCCGGTGCTTTCTGCCTCCCAAGTGGGCATCAAGGCTGGGTCCTACAAAGACAAGCGTGAGACAAAAACTCCCAAAGCACTCTTCAGCGAGTCTGCCCTTGCTCTCTGCATACCTAAATCCTACTAATCCTTCCAAGCCACAGAAACTGACCTTTGAATAAGCAGAGTCCTGGCTCCTTTCACCTTCCTCTCTTATACATTTGTCTAAATAATACATTCTCTCTTTATTTTTTATTTTTTAGACAGAGTCTCAGTCTGTTGCCCAGGCTGAAGTTCAGTGGCAGTCTCAGCTCACTGCAACTTCCGCCAACCAGGTTCAAGAAATTCTCCTGCCTCAGCCTCCTGAGTAGCTGGGACTACAGGCACATGCCACCATGCCCGGCTAATTTTTGTATTTTTAGTAAAGATAGGGTTTCATTATGTTGGCCAGGCTGGCCTCGAACTCCTGACCTCAAGTGATCTGCCTGCCTCAGCCTCCCAAAGTGCTGAGATTACAGGCATGAGCCACTGCACCTGGCCTAAACAGTACATTCTCTAAGTGGTTCCCAAGAGAACTGGCTACACAAGTATTTCATTTATTTTTATTTTTAATTTTTACTTAAAGACCAATGTGACAGTATATCTTAAATCACCTATTTGTGCTGGGTAGAGTTGGAAAGAAAGTAACAGGTAACTTATCCAGGACATCCACAGAAAAACTAAAAATACTAGGATCCAGGCCAGGCACGGTGGCTCATGCCTGTAATCCCAGCACTTTGGGAGGCCAAGGCAGGAGGATCACAAAGTCAAGAGATCGAGACCATCCTGGCCAACATAGTGAAACCCCATCTCTACTAAAAATACAAAAATTAGCTGGGCATGGTGGCGCATGCCTGTAGTCCCAGCTACTCAGGAGGCTGAGTCAGAAGAATCGCTTGAACACGGGAGGCGGAGGTTGCAGAGAGCCGAGATCGTGCCACTGCGCTCCAGCCTGGTGACAGAGCAAGACTCCATCTCAAAAAAACAACAACCAAAAAAACATATTAGGATCCTGGAATACTTCGTGGATCATCTCTGGGCATGGTATGGTATAGTGATGTCAAGGGCAGGATCTGAAATCACACTGCCCAAGTTCAAGTCCCAGCTCTGTGAAGCTGTATGAAATCTTGGTCAAGTTACAAAGCCTCTCTGTGTTCCAACTTCCTCAGATATAAAATGGAAATAAAAGTACCTAGCACCTAACACACAGGTATTATTCATATATATCACTTGGCAGAGAGTCTGGTACATGGTAAATGTTGAAAAACTAGCCATTGCTATTATTTTATTATGAGTTAGCTGCTTGATGTCAAAGTAAACGTGGGGCCAAGGAAGACTCCTAGGTTTCTGGCCTGGCTTATTGGATGAACAGTGATAGTGCCATTCACAGAGAAAAGGAAGAATGAAAGTAGACCCTGTTTAGGGAAGACTGTGATTCCAGACTTCAAAAGTGGGGCCAGACACTTTGGTTCATGCCTGTAATCCCAGTACTTTGGGAGGCCAAGATGGGAAGATCATTTGAGGCCAGGAGTTGGAGACCAGCCTAGACAACACGGCAAAACCCTGTATCTACAGAAAAACAAAAAATTAGACAGGTATGGTGGTACACGCCTGTCGACCAAGCTACCTGGGAGGCTAGCCAGGGGAATGGCTTGACCCTGGGAGGTTGAGGCTGCAGTGAGCCAAGATCACACCACTGCACTGCAGCCTAGGTGACAGAGCAAGAGCCTGTTTCAGAAAAAAAACAAAAAAAAAAGTGGAATTTGAGGTTTCACTGAACTCCTTGTCTGTCATACAAGAACCTTGTCTGTTTTTCCAAAACCATCTTCTGTCTCTTCCTCACTGATACCTTATGGTCTAGTCATTCATGCCACCTATTTCATCCGTCACTACCTTTGAGTAGGTCCTCTGTAGGGCTTCTCTGACTTAGTT
The DNA here is from genome assembly GCA_963573385.1 of Cacajao melanocephalus. Lineage (NCBI taxonomy): Eukaryota > Metazoa > Chordata > Mammalia > Primates > Pitheciidae > Cacajao > Cacajao melanocephalus. Next base: position 27,719 of record CAUYLG010049231.1, read on the forward strand.
ACTGATTCTCTTTGGTCCCACAGTTCTCCAAACATAACCACAAAGCATTGAAACTTTCTCCATCTCTAGAGGGTTAGCTCCTCCATCTCTGAACCCCCTTCCCCCACCCTAAAGATCAGCAGAATACCAGCCACAGAGCAAATGTCCAATAGATGATGGTTAAAGAAGGAATAAAACAATGAAACTTGCGTCGTGGAGATGTCGTATACTGAGGAGGAGTGTAACGTGGTGGGACTTTCTCGACTCTCCAAATCCCCTCGGACTTTCGGAGTAAAAACGGAGGCGAGACCCTACCAAACGACTTGACAGGAACCAAGACCTATAACCCTAACTTTCGCCTGGATCAAAAGACGAAAGCCCGCAACCACCCAGGTCCCTCACTAGCCACCGCTTACGGTTGGCTGTAGTAACGTGGCACAGGCAGCAGCGGAAACCCCCACGCGGCAGCGATTCGACATCCGAATCCACCGCCGCCATAGCGACTCTCCTGTACCGACAAATACGCAAGCACCTCTGCCACTACCGGAACCCACTTCTCCAAAGCGCAACGCGCTCGGAAGCAACTTCCGCCCGTCCTATAGGAAGTGACAAAAAGTCTTCCAGTTGCGCGGACAAACTCCGGAAACCAAGCTCCAGCGACTCCGGGTTCCGTTGCTAGCCGGTGTCAAGTCCCCGCCCACTTTAGGAAAAGCCGCGCATTACGATGCTTATCTGCATGCGGTAAGCCGATTGGTGTGCTCTAAGCTGTTCCGACGTCGATTGGCCCAAAGCATCGTGAATATTCATGAAGCAACCACAACGGCCGGCGCCCGGTGGCGTCTCGCGGCCCCTCCTTCGCTCCGCAGTAAATACTCGTGCGTCTGTACCCTCGACCCTTATTTAGCCGACGAATAAAGGCGGAGGATCGGCGGCTTCCAGTCCTTTGCCCCACGGATCCCAGGGCTGTCCCTGGACTTCCAACCTTTTCAGAGGTGTTACTCCCTCCCTTTCCTTCCACTGTCCTCTCTCAAAACGGGTATTCCGCGACTGCTTCTAGCCCTAGAAGTCACCTTCCGGACTCCATGAGGTCCCGGGAGCCAGGACCATTCCTTCCGCAGTATTGAGCTGCGTGGTGTACTCTGGAGGTGCCAGAGCCACTGTCGCACCTCGGAGCAGTGTGACAGTGCGACAACACAAAACCGAGTGCTGGTAACCTAGTGAAGACACTGGAGGGGACAAATGCTGTCTAACCCAAGTAGGTATAATTGTTAGTTCCTCCGAACACCGCCGAGATGTAGGCTCAGGACAGTGAAGGACTACGGGAGCTGGGGATGCCCTAGGGACAGGGACCATAACAAGGTGGAGAGGACCATCAGATGGGTTCAGCAGCTTGTACTGTAGTTATCAGCCCACAGCTTTGAATGGCGCAAAGAGCAATGGACTTAAGGCGACAGCGAGCAAGTCACAAGTGCTGAGGCTGTTCCCCATCTCTAAAGGAAGTGCCCAAGGAGCACATAGTAGGCTGAACTTCTTGTTCTCTCCCCTAAGGTGTTCCTTCTAATGGGCCCAGCTCAGGCATCTAATCTCAGTGTCCCAAACCTTTAAGGCAGGAAATGGTGCTACAGTGGATCAGGATATTAAGGCAGTTGCTGAGGCTGGCCTTGAGGCTCCTGAAGCAGCAAGCAGGCTGTACATATACACCCAGAGGTGCTCAGGTGGTTCAGTGGTAGAATTCTCACCTGCCAAATAACACCACACAGCTAGGTGAGAGGATCCTCCTTTAACCCCACCACCACCACCAAGGTGGTATACATCTTACCCTGGCTACTAGCAACTTCCAGAATTCCTTAAGTAAAAGGGAGAGGGGAGTAAGAGGTGGGAAAGAGAGGAAGAAACACCTCCAGTCCCCTTTCCTATGGAGGCCACCAACCACCCAGAAAACTCATCTCAACTCCTTTGAACGAATTTGGGCCAAGATGGTGCTTGGGCTCCAGCACCACTGGGAGCTAGGGAGCAGTTTGGGTCCCACCAGAAGGCTAGCTGGAGCAAGTCGCCTCGGTCCAGGCTGCATATCTCATAAAGCCGTTCCCAGGGTAAGAACCATCTGTACTGCCTTTGTTGTCCTTTGTCCTTTATTTTCTCTCTCAAAGACACCCCCTACACACACACAACACACACCCATGGCAGAGAACAGCTGAGCCAGGAGAAGCTGAAGAAAACAGCTTTTTATTTGTTACTATAAGAACCAATTACAGAATCCGAGGTTAAAAAAACGGACAAAAGATCTTTATTTCTGAGAACTGGCGTACAAAAGGCGGAGGGGGAGGGAAGGGAAGGAAAGAGCGAGCGTGGCCTGGGGTTGATGCCAGCTTAGGGGCCTCAAACTCCAATTAGGAAAGTCCGGACACCGGACAGAAAGAGAAACCCCCAATTAGGAAAAAAAAAAAAAAGACATGGCAGTGCACGCCCCCCTCCCCCAACCAGGTACCACCACCTGATATCTGTGTACTCTTCCCCTTCCCATCCCCTTTCACAAATGGAGGCAAAATTTTTACAAAATTAAAAAACCCTCCCCCCAAAAACTGTCCAAGACATCTGTGGGTCCTACCCCACAAAACAGGCTAGGGTTCCACATGGGCCAAGTTCCTGCAGTCTGTCCTCCATCAGCAAGCACTGAGGCAGGAGGAGACAAGTCTTGAGGTGGTAACACCAGAGGGCGCCCAACCCCTCCAGGGACACACACACACACTTGCTCCCTTCCTTTATTCACTCCTCACTCCCTTTGACAGGAAAGGGAAGGGAGGTTCGGGTGCCCTGGGCATCCACCCTCTACCTCTCAGCCCACCTCCCTTCCCCACAGGTGCTCAATCCTCCAGGACAATGGGCTCATTGGTGCTGGCAGGATGTGAGGGTGCAGGTAGAGGGACTGGGGGCCGCACTGCAATCAGCGTTGGCTTCACCTTCAGGGGCAAGTTGGGTCGGCGAGCAGCTCGCCGCATTTCCAGGTGGGTCAGAGCCTTGCGTAGGGCCCTGGCCAGAAAGAGCAAGTAGGAAACAGAAAAGGCTTAGAGAACACTAAGACCCCCAGGGGAAGCCCCACATTCCCCACTGCAGTTCTGCTTTCTGGCCCATTCTCCTCTGGCATCCCCACCCTGCATCCACAACCTTCCTGGAGCTCTTGCTCTGATACTGCTACTCCCCACACTCACCAGCCCGGACCATCCCTCTTAGCCCCTCCCACGGTGGACTGCCTACCTAGTATCTTTTGTGGCCACAAACACCACAGGATTCGGTGCATCAGCTGGGTTTAGTTTTTGACGCTTGGCTGCTGGCTGTGAGCTTGAACGAATCCCTGAAGCCAGCGGCCTTCCATTGGCAGAGAAAGGAACCCCTGCCCCTGCCATCTGGAAAAGGGTAGGATGGCACGAGGGAAGGGACCCTCTCAGACTCCTATGAGAAACAAAAGCCCACCCAGTTCAGCTTGGCCCACCCTTTTCTGTCAACTCACAGTCTCATAGGCCCGTTTCACCATAATGCCCCCCAGTCCTCGGTTCTGGGACAGCTGGTTTCTGTTGATCGGTGTCTTGGTACCCCGAGGTGTTTTTGGTTTCAGGGGTGCCTGGGCCACTGAAAAAAAATTGTAAAGTTTTACACCTTTACTTCCCTACGCAGTTCCCCTTTGTTACTTCCATCTCTCTTCCCTGGACCAGCAGTTTACCTGGGCATCCCCAAAAGTAGCAATGGGGGAAGATTCTGGCAAGCTATCACTAGTATTTTTCAAGTATCAGTATGACCTTATCAAATCAATACAGTAATACTGAATAGTTTACCAAAAAAATTATTTAACAACGAAAGTGCACTTTTTTAGACTAACTCTCTGAGGACACTAAGAAAGAAAGCAAGGGGTGAGAAGATGTCTGATAAGGAAGGGACTGGGAGCCTGACATCACCCTCACTGGCCCCATCCCATACCCAGATCTTTGACGATGGTTGCCAGGGGCAGCCGCACCAGAGGGTGAATCTTCAATGGAGTCTTCGCTGCCTTAGGAAGTCGAATGGAGCCTGGAGAACAAAGATGAAAGCTTCTGAAGGGCTTCACCATTCAGGTCTCCTCTGAGGCCAGAAGCCAAGTCTAATCTTAAAAAAAATCTCTGTGGCCTACTATCCCACCTGTCATTAAACATCCAGAGAAACACTGGTCTCTGGGCAGAGCAACCCTAAACCACCAGCCCCACCGCTCCCTGCCCTTACACTCTGCTTTGATGGCATTGGCATTGATAGGAGCATAAGGTCGTCGGGCAGCCCTCCTTGGCTGTAATAGGTCCCTGCACATGCGTCTGGCAAGACGCGTCAGCTTCGTGGTCTGAAGCAGGAAAGTTTGCCTGTTTTTAGCCAGTAGCTTGGCCCGGTTGGCGCTGGTTGTGTAAGGAGAGAGACTTTGAGCTTCGGGTCTGGACAAATGACCCCTCGAGTGTGGCTCCTAGAAGAAGAACATAGGAAAGAGAGAGAACAGAAATCAGCACTGAGACTCCCTTCTTTCTTCCATTCCCTCCAGAGGACAACTTATTCCTGCCAAATCTCTTTACTGACCTCCTGGCCTAGTGTCTCTCCAACCAGCATCAAGTACCCCCTGCCCATCAAACAATCACCATGTAAAGAGTTGAGTATTCTGGCCTTCGCCTAAGCTCACATCAATATGCTTACCACTCTCCCCTACTTTTCCTCCCACTGGTCCTTACCGTGGTGCCCCGAGCGGCCCCCTCAAGCTGAGTTGGGGTCTTCAGTCCCCCATACTTTTTCCAGTAAATCCAACAGGAAGCACAGAGGCGGCACTGCATGTTAGGTGGGCCCCAGGCATACCACTGAGCAGACTGTGTGGCTGTAGAACATGGAGAAGGGACAGGGAAGAAGCATGCTACCTGAGCCCCACAGGTTCCTGAGCCACCGCAGGCCTTCCACCTTGCCCCAGCATCCCTGTGCCCCATCACTCACTGTGGCAACTCTCACAAGTCAGGCCCTTCTGAAATCCAGCCCCATTCATGCCAGGTTTTGAACCCACAGAAATGATCTGGTTAGGGTTTGGCTTAGTGCTAACGGGGGAGGCAAGGAGAAGAGGAAAAAAATCAAGAAACTGGTCAAGGAAAAGAATCAATTTCCACTCTCAATTTGACCCTACCTCCTGCCCACCCCCAATCACTGAGAGAGGCACAAGTCAGGGGAAGGGAAGGAAAACACTCCAGTCTCCCCTACCCACCACACTTACTAGGTGGGGATGTAGACCTGTTTTAGTTTGCTGTCTGCTTCAGCGGCTTTCAATCTTTTCTGCAGGAAGGAAAAAAGAAAAAAAAGGATCAGAGCCTCATAGCAGGGAGAATGTCATCAACTTCAAAAGCAGAGGTCAGCAGGTGGCCTCTGGTCCACCCTCCCCAGCTCAGATGATACCTGCTGAATATACCGGTCTGTGGTTTTCCACATGTAATAAAACTGGACTATGCTGGCAAGTGACTTCCAGGGTAGCTAAGGGGGGCAGAAGGAAGAAGAATGAGCTGGTATCTGCCCCCAGGTCCTGGTTCCCTCACCTGTCATCTCTCCCACCTCTCCTCCTAGCCCCATCCACTTACAAAATCCTGGCGAATATCGTTGAAGTCCTTCCCATACTTCTCTAGGGCCTCCTCAAATAGCATGGCCTCTGAGGCTGACCATTCCTCCATCTCATCCCGACACAGCACCGGGCCTCCCTGGGGTACCAGGGTCGACATGGCCTTAGCAAGGTCATAGCCGTTCCTTTGCAAAGTATCCATGGCATGAAACTACAGGGAAGATGGAGAACAACTGAGGACCTGAAACTTTTGGCACCACTCCCTTGCTGTTGCTCCTTTTTTTTTTTTTTCTTTTTTTTCTTTTGAGACGGAGTCGGGGGACGGGGGGTGATAAAAATATCTATAAAAAAATAAAGAGATGGAGTCTCGCTCTGTCACCCAGGCTGGAGTGCAGTGGCATGATCTCAGCTCACTGCCACCTCCACCTCCCAGGTTCAAGCAATTCTGCCTCAGTCTCCCAAGTAGCTGGGACTACAGGCACATACCACCACGCCCAGCTAATTTTTGTATTTATAGTAGAGACAGGGTTTCACCATATTGGCCAGGCTAGTCTCGAACTCCTGACCTTGTGATCTGCCCAACTTAGCCTCCCAAAGTGCTGAGATCACATGTGTGAGCCACCACGCCTGGCCCCTTGCTGCTCCTTAAAACATTTCCATTCCCTCAGAGATACCCTCCTCTCCTGTCCCCAGGCTCTGCAAGTCCCCAGAAAGCCCAGCCTGGCCAACTACCCACCAACTTCTGCTCACCAGGGTGATATCTCGGGAAGCAGCAGCTGCACTCATGTGCAAGCTGGGCTGCCGAATGGAGCTGCTGCAATCTAGGGCTCTTGCAAAGGTTCCCACAGCCCTAAGGAAAAAATTGAGAAGTCAAAAGCGAAAGAAGAAAGCCCAAATGGGCTGGGTAACTAAGCCAGAAGAGAAACAAGGAAAACATCCATGCCAATGAAAGAAATAAAGTCCATCTCTAAAAACCATGGGACTCAGAACAAGGTCCACACCTCCCCCAGCCCATCTTCCCCATCCACCCACCCCTCACCGGGCCACCACGAGAAACTGGTCAATCTGCCGGTCTGTGAGAGGGTTGTCTGGGTCCCAGACCTTCATCTCCATCTTCTGTTGGTTCCGATTATCAGATTCTCCTGGGCAACAGAACAATGGCATCAACAGGGAGAGGGCAAGGGGAAATAGCTGGTGTCTTTTCATGCACAACATCTCCTCCTTCCTCTACGTCTGCTTGGATTCTGTCAGCTCCCCGAATTCCCAAGTGTGCCCATTTGCCCTTTTCAGGTTCCTAAGGTCCCATCCTGTCAGGGTCACAGCAGAGAGCCCTGCAGACTGTGTAATGCACCACCCCAGGTGATGCCATTGACAGAGACTATAATATTAAAGTGCCCCTTGGAATTAGCTAACCTGGTAGCCGTACAGTCTGTCCTGTTGCTTACCCTCTGCCAGGCGATCTGGGATCTCAGCTTGGTATTTACAACCAACTCTGATCTCGCCCTGATCAGCTAGAAGTGTCTTCTGCACAGGGTCAAACACCAGTGAGTAAAAAAAGCAGTCCTGGAGTTGGGGAGAGACAAGGTAAGCAGGGCAGAAACCCACAGAAGCGGTGGGTAGGGAGGTGTATCTGAGTTCCCAAGATAGGCAGTCTGGCAACCCTGTACCTCATCATTGTTCTCCTTTCCCCCTCCCTTTTGGAGGCAATACCCATTCCCCTCCCTCTTCTCCCAACATCTCTTTCTCACCTCCTTTTCCAGATACTGGCTCAAGATATCTGTCTCATTCAAGAGGGTCACACTGCATTTCCCCCTATAGAAGATAGATCGAAAACCCTGGTGAGCCTCACTCTCCCTCCCCACAGCATCTCTGAACACCACCTCCTTCTCTCTATCTTCTACATAAGTGCATGCAGGCTATACTGGCCCCAGTTGTCCTATACCGTATGTGGGTGGCTGGTAATGATTCAAATTGCCGAGAAAGGAATAGTTCCCGGTGCTTCAGTTGATGGCGCTGCTGCTCAGACACACCTGGCTGCTTTGATTCCTCTTCAAACTCCCCTGAGAGATTAAGGAGGAAGAAACAAAATCAGAAACGAATCCAGCAAGACACCACCCTGGAAACTGTAACTCAGGAAAAATATTTCCTATCTCAGCTGTTTTTTCGCACATTTCCCAGGCGTCTGCCTTCTATACCCTTATCCTACCAGCCCAGCTTTGTTTTTCTTTTCTTTTTTTTTTTTTTTTGAGGTGGAGTCTCGCCCTGTTGCCCAAGCTGGAGTGCAATGGCACGATCTTGGTTCACTGCACCCTCTGCCTCCCAGGTTCAAACAATTCTCCTGCCTCAGCTTCCCAAGTAGCTGGAATTACAGGTGCCCGCCACCACACCCAGCTAATTTTTATATTTTTAGTAGAGACGAGGTTTCACCATGTTGGTCAGGCTGATCTCGAACTCCTGACCTCGTGATCTGCCTGCCTTGGCCTCCCAAAGTGCTGGGATTACAGGCTCGAGACACCGCGCCCCCGCCCCAGCTTGCTTTCTTAGCTCTATGCCCCATTATAGGTGCTCCCAACTCTATCAGTAATGCTCTTAGGGAAGAACTGCTGAAAGTACGAAGAATGCTGTAGAAATACATCCCTACCCAGCTGCCAATGCTCAGACACCACTCAAAGTCCACAACAGGCCAGCAAGAACATCATACTTGTCTCTTTCTTGCTAAACCAGCCTGAGATCCAGGAACCCAGTAAAATGAAAAAGTAGCACACAAGACTGTTTACAGTTCTTTTCAATTTCAGGAGATTCTGCTCTAAAACATCACACGTGGCCCTAACTATCCCTCATTTTCTACTTGGCTAATAATAGTTCTGGGGTTTTCAAGGACAACACCTCTCAAGCTAGTGCCAACACCTTCCTCCCCAAGGAGCTGCAGCTTGCCCTGAAACCTTGTGGAAGGGGTTAACTTGGCTAGGCGCCAACCAAAGTGGGAGGGGACAGAAGAGCCTCAGGCCCAGGCTCATTGGTGCATTGTTCCCAACCTCAGGAAGAAGGGGGGGTTGTGCAGTAGGCTCCACCCCTCGCCTGTGTGCTCCGGAAACCCTGTACTAAGGCAAGGGGGACCACACCCCCAACATCCATTCTGATTGGACAAGGCCAAGGTCAGCCCCTGCCAGATGGGGCTGGAAACCCTAAAGGGCCAAGGAACTTGGTAAGCCGGGATCCTCTTTAACCCCTTCTCACCCAGAACAGTCTGAAAAAGGAAAATTTAGAAAGGTGGAACAAAAGGAAGGAGAAAGAAAATCAAAGCAGGAAAGAAAAAAGAAGCTGAGGAAAACATGTTTAAAAAAAAAGAAGAAGAAGAAGAAGAGAGTTTAAAGAGAATGAAGACAGGGCAAAATGAAAACGGAAAGATGTAAAATGGAGTGGGGGCCGGGAAATGGGTGAGGTAAGAAATCAAAAGTGCAAGAAAACTTTCCTACCATCTTCCAGCTTCCAGGCATTCCCACTACCTTGTGATTACAAAATGAGCCTACTTCCCTGTTATGCGGGCCTCTCAGTACAATCTCTTCTTCTTCACCTTGACCTTCAGTCACCACCTACTGTCCCAATGTACCCCAAACTGCCCCCCTTTAGAAAAGCATTCTGCTTCTCTAAAGTCCATCCTCATCACCTAAATAAACATTATCATCTCTCTCGCACTCAGACACAAACCATATTATAGCTTTCCTTATCACAATCTCTCCACCCTGCTTCCAACCCCAACGTGTAAAAACAGGCCTCCCTCCTCAGACCAGGCACTTCCCACCCCTAAACTCACACCTCTGCCTTGGGCATGCTACCAGGAGAAACTCCTGCAGGGACATGCCCAGGCCTCAGATCATGGGGAGGGGGAAAAGAAAGGAATGAAGATACTCACTGGCATTACTATCAGCCAGGCTGTTGAGGCTACTAGAAATGTCCCTGCGCCGGAAAAGACAGACAACCTTTGCCTCCACATTTCCATTTGCAGTCTAAGGGGAGAAAAAAAACCAACGTAGCAGTGAAAAATTGATCATCTGGGTACAGAAATGCACAGAGACAAATAACAGTAAGTTTCAGAGGGACATAAATAAAAAATCCCAAGAAAACAGGAGTAAAGACTTACATTCAAGGACAGACTTCCAAATCCCTTTCCTTTGCCCCCAAGAGACAGAATAGTGAAGTTCCTGCTAAGCTCTCAATAGCCTTTCCTGAATACATCCAATGAATGAATGAATGAATATGAATGGATACTTAGTGTAGCGTCCTCTCTTCCACCAGAAGTTAGAAACCTCAGAAGAAAGAGACCACTGGGGGAGGGAGGGAGAGGGATTCTGCTCCACTCACCTTGTTGAGCTCCTCAATCCGTCTAACCAGGTAAGGATTGCTGGAGGAGTTCTCAAAATAGACGTAATCTGTAAGGGAGGGGAGGGGGAAGAACCACGAAGATCAGAGGACGAGACGGGAGACACAGAGCACTAGAGTAGGAGAGAAAGTTGGCCTGAGTGGACCAAAAGAAGATAAAGATCCAGGTAGAGAGGGCGCTGAGATGTGACAGTGGAAAGACTAAAAGAAAATAAGGATGTTCCCCACCTCCACCGCACCTAGTTCTAAAATCAGATCCTTCACTGAAAAGAGAGCCTTAAGGAACAGGCAAGAAGCAGGGGTTCCCCTGCAGTCCCCACAACTCAGCTATGAGTTGCAGCTCAGTCGCAGAGAAGTCATTGTTCGCGCTAGCGCTGGGCCCCCACCTTTTCGAACCGAGGTGCACAATAACGCCTGGGAAGAGGAAACCTCCGGGCGGCTCCCCCGCGGTGGCAAAGCCGTCGCCCCAGCCCCTCGCGTCCCCTCCCTACCAGGTCAGCTCTTTCGGAACCAGTTTCCGAAGCCCACTCTGTGCCCCGGGGAGCCCCCGACGCAGCCCTGAGAGTGCTGTAGGGGCTGCCCGCAGCTTCTCTCCAGGAGTCCCGGCACCCTGCCGCGTCGCCGTCGCCGTCCCCGCACCCTCGCTTCCCTGCTCCCAGTCTCCCGGTTCCGGTTCCGGTCCGCGCTCGGGTCCACGCTGCCCCAGACGCGGCGCCCCGCGCCACCCGGTGCGGAGCCCCTCCGGTCCCGACCCCAACCTCTCCCGCCCCGGGCCCCGCACCCCTGCGCCCGGTACTCACCCCCCACCCGGTACATGTTGGCCGCCATGGCTGTTCCCGCCGCCGCCTCCGGCCGCACAAAAGGGTCCGGAAGGCTCGCGGGGGCAGGGCTCGGCTCGAGGCAAAGCCCCGAGCGTGGGGCTGGAGCTTCAAGGGAGTCTCAATGGGGCCCGCGCAGCCAGCACCTCCACTGCCTCAGCCGTCGCGGTTCATCCCGGCCCGCGCTGTCGCCGCCGCAGATATCGCCCCACTCCCGGGACGCTGAGGCCGGCCCCGGTCCGCTCGGCTTCTTCCGGAACGAGCTCGGCTCCTGCCAGGCCAGAGCCAAGCTCCGGCTACTCCCGCCCGCGCCGAGTCCCACTAGTCGTTGGGATCTGCCGGCCGCAGGGAAGGCTTGCCCGGCCCGCCTCAGGGTTCGCCTCCTTCCGGAACACCTTCGGCCGATCCGGAGAACAAGGCCCACTGCTCGGCTCAGGTCGTAGAGCGAGACCCCGCAGATCGGCTACTTCCGGAAGAAGTTCGGCTCCTGTCGGCCAACCGCGGCCGGACACTCGGCTATTTCCGTCACAGCTCGGCCCCACCCCCTTTTCCGAGGGCGGGAGAGAAGTCGGACTTAACTGTGTCCTCGCTGGATCCCTGCAGCTTCTCCGGCCGCCCCGAAAGACTCGCGCGCCTTCGCGCTTCGCCAGGTTATTTGCAAGCGGCTTTGCCTATTATTTGCATAAATGGTCTACGCTCCCTTACCCTTTCCGCACGCCTCTTTTCCTTCGTCCCCACCCCACAGGGCCCCGGAGGCGCCCAGCAGCGCTCCACAAAAGCACCGGGAGGCGACTTTGGTTCTGGTTTATTGCCCCTCAGCAGGCAGCGGGAGTCAAGGCCTAGGCTGGGGCTGCCCAGCTCAGCCAGCGGGTCTAAACAGTGTATGCTGGGGCGCCGTTCGCGCCCTCCAGGGAAATGCGCGATCGGGAATGTGTCAGTCGAGGAGTCGGCCCCTGGTCTATGGGGACTAGGGCGGGGCAGGGCGGGGCGGGTCCACGCCTCCAGCCAGTTGGTCCGCCAGGCAACGATCAAACGTCGAGGGAGGAGGCGGGGGACAGGGAGGGGGTTCGAGAGGGCGTGGCGGGCGCTGGCCCCGCGCCCCCGGCGCCCAGCACTCGCCACTGGAAGATGCTGGCGTCCTTGCCGCCCAGCGAGACGAGGTGCGAGTCGTCGTGCGTGAACCGGACGCTGGTCACGTGGCTGCCGTGGCCCCCGTACATGCGGCTCGGCGCCTGGGCAGGAGGGAAGGGAGTTGCGGTGGCAGCGGAGCCCTCGGGCCCACCCGTCCTGTCCCGCCCCGGAGGCCCCCGCGGCCTCACCTTGGCACGAGCACACGGGTACTGGAAGAGATGCACTTTGCAGAAGTCGTCGGCCACCGCCACCACGCGCTCGTTGTGGGAGCGGCACAGGGAGTTGATGTCGGTCCCATCGGAGCCGTCCGGCCACACGCCTAGCACAGCGGCCGGCCTCAGCCCGACCTCCTCCCCACTGCCACCCACGGCCCAGAGCTGCACTATTTCAGGCGCTCCGGCAGCCACGGCCACCCACTGCCGCGTTCCAGGCAAGCCTTCTGGGTCCCGAGGGCCAGGGGGGCCTCCTGGGCTGGATCTTCAGGTTTCTGGACTCCCACCCAACGACACACGCCCATCGTTCCAAGCCCAAACTGGGCTCCACCTTGTCCCCCACCCCTCCAGCAGGGTTCCACGCCCCTGCTCACCGTAGACGTGAAAGCCCAGCACACAGGTGTACGTAGCCCACTCCCGGTCTCGGCTCTCATAGCGATTCTTCAGCTGCTTGCAGCCTCCAGCCACGTCCCCTGGGGAGAAGGAGCCCACCCAGCTCAGCTCTCACCCTGCCCTCAGACAGGAAGATGCCGGGGAAAGCCAGATTGGAAAGACTGGCATGAGACCAGGTGATGGCAGGTGATCTGGTCACCGTAGTAGCATCTCCCCCTCCCACTGTGCAACCCACACTGTGCGTCAGTATTGAGCTCTGGCTCAAGTTCTAACAGCTTCTGTGAGTTCCTCCTCCCTAGATAAGTCCTCCACACTTGACCTGAGAAACTTTTCCCAAACTTTTCTTGGAGCATTTTTCAACTCCCTCAAGTCAACAAGACATGGCGTGAAACTAGTTAGTTCAAAATCACAAAATTTCTCCTATGTACAATTCCAACTCCACATCAACCCCATCTCCACTTCCTTATCTGACAACACCTACAAGAGCCCCCTACAAATAAAACCCACTCCAATTAGCCTCTCCCCACGTCCTGCTCCACTGCCACTCACAGTAAAGAATCTCATAGTCCCCAGAATTGGACATGATGAAATTCCCATCCTTGGACCAGTCAAGATGAGTGATGAAGCTGGAGTGACCCTGGGAGCAAAGGTCAAGAGTTTTAAAGTGTCCCATCCATTTCCCATCCCTAGAGCCCCCTTGATGCATCAGAACCCTGTGAGTTTCCCAGCTGTTATCATGCCCACCATACATAGCCCCAACTTCCTCACCATACAGCGGCCAAAGCGGCTGGATTTGGCACCATCACTGGAAACACTATAGATGTAGATCACGTTGTCATGGGAACCAATGGCCAGGTATAACCCATCTGCAAATATAGTCACTCAGAAAGGGAAGGGCCAGGGGCCTATGTGAGTCCAGGGTGGGGGTGGCTCCCACCTGGGCTGTACCGGACCACTGAGAGCTGCTCATTGCCATCGATGACATCAGACACGATTTCTCTGGTCTCTGTGTCCAAAACCAACCACCTGGAAGGGAGGGAAGTGGAGGCAGATAGGAAGGCGAAAAGGCAGGATGTGGGGAGACCCCCAGGGAGGCCACCCTGGGCAGGCTTGGGGGTGGCAAATCAAAGAAGCTCAGAGATACACACAGAAAGACTGATGTAGAAGACAAGTCACAACTACATTCTTTTAGTTTTCTTTTTTTTTTTTTTTTTTTTTTTTGATACAGAATCTCACTCTGTCACCCAGGCTGGAGTGCAGTAGCAAGATCTCACTGCAACCTCCACCTCCCGGGTTCAAGTCATTCTCATGTCAGCCTCCTGAGTAGCTGGAATTACAGGTGTGCACCACCACACCCAACTAATTTTTTTTTATTTTTAGTAGAGATGAGGTTTCACCATGTAAGCCAGGCTGGTCTTGAACTCCTGACCTCAAGTGATCCGCCCACCTCTGCTCCCAAAGTGCTAGGATTACAGGCGTGAGCCACCGCGCTCTGCCACCACTGCATTCTTATGCTGAGACATGAGAAGGAGCTAAGTATGGATAAAGGCTGAGGGGCTTCTGATGCCATCTAAAAAGGAATCAGAAACTACAGACCAGGGGCCGACTACAAAGGCCCTGTGCAGGCTGTAAAGCCTGTCACTTCCCAGTGTTTGTCTCCCCAATGCCCCTCCCATTCCCACTGCTTCTCTATCCTGGGCTGCCGCCTCGTCCACTCCCAGGCTTGGAGGAGACAGTGGTTGGGAGAGGGGGAGAAATGATTACCACCATTGAGGAGGGGAGCCCAGGTGGCAGGGGCTGCAGGGAGAGGCACGGAAGAGTGCCAAGGCGCAGGTGGCTCCTGGGCAGAGGTGGTCACTCTTTCCCACTCCCCCAGTACCAGGAACCCTTCCCAGACCTCCCTATTTTCCCTCCTGAGAGTGCTGGCTCCATCTCACCTCCCTGTGTTCAGTCCTACAGCCACAACTGCCCCACTCGGGTGGAAGTCAGCACAGAGACCAGTCTCCTGGGGGGAGAAGGCGAATTCAAGAAGATGCCTTTCTAGTGAGGGAACCAGAATGGACCCCTTGTCCTGATAACTTCAAAGCCACTCACTCCCAAGGAGAAGATGGGAAGAAAGGGAAGGGATGCCTGGGTGTCACTGAACCTAAACAGGCAGTGATACCAAAATATTCAACCGCAGAACCGAGGCCAACAGCAGTGCTGGAGATTAACCATTGAGGTGCTGGACCAAGAGGAAGTCTGAAGGGTTCTGGGGGTGGTGGGGAGTGCCCAGGCGGTATTAGAAGCATCAGCTTTTACCAATCAGTATAGAAGAATTAATATTTGAGTAGCCAGCGCAGCCCTACCAGTACAAACTGGCTGCCTCTAGAAGGCAGGAGGAAGGTGCTGGGGAAGGAGTGTCGGCCAAGGAGGTGCCCTGGTAGGAGTGGTATGGGGGATCCAGGGTCATAGGGCTCTACCTTGAGGTCGATGCTCCAGGCCAGTGCGTGGCTCTCCCCATCCCACAGGCAGAGCTGCCGGTCATGGCCGCAGGTGAGGAAGCGGTTCTGGGAGGGGTGTGTGCAGAGCCCCCAGAGCTCATCAGTGTGGCCCTGCAGCAGAGCATGACTGTCACTCCTGCCCCTCTCTCACACCCCTTTGCCCCCTCCTTCCCTGAGCCCTTAACCCCCAACCTGGATTACAGGGGAGAAGCCCTGGGCCAGATCTCCCCTCAGCAACGCATTCTTCGTGGTTCCCACCAGCAGCTCAGAGCCAGGCCCTTCTGCAATGGCTCGCACAGCCCCAAAGTGTTCAGGAATCTGCAGTGATGGCAGGATGTCAAGAGCCCACTGACCATTGCTCTTACCCCTCACTCCCTTGACCCCAGCCCAGCCCTCACCTCAGCTTCCTGGAGGGCCACCAACCCAGGCCCCCACTGTACCAGCCGGCGGTCCCGCCCGCCACCACTCAGCACTGTCCCGTCCCGCCGAAGACACAAGGCGAAGATGGAACCTTCATGAGCGTGAGCCTGGGCCACAATCCCATAGGTCTCTGTTGGCAAAGCCCCAGGTAGGTCATGTTTTTGGGGTACACGGAGTGAGAAACAGTGCCAGCTTTGGCTGGCACAATAGAATAAGAACTCCCAGCCACTGAATGCACTCACTACTATCTCTCATCCTCACATTGCCAACAGATCTGTTATTCTCCCCATTTTACAAACAGGACAACTGAGACTCAAAGAAGTGAGGTAACTTCCTAAAGGCCAGACAACTAATGACAAAACTGAAATTTGAGCCTGAGATCTGGCAAACCCAAAGCTCCAGCCCTTTCTCCTTTGCTGTGCTGCCCACACCCTTCTAGACCAGCCCCTACAGAGAACTATCAACTCTCAAGGTGAAAAGATGGGAAACCTGGCCAGGCACAGTGGCTCACGCCTGTAATCCCAGCACTTTGGGAGGCCAAGACAGCCTGAGGTTGGGAGTTCGAGACCAGCCTGGGGTCTTGGAATCTGAAGGGCTGTGCCTAGATTCAAGTTCAAGACCAGCCTGGCCAACATGTCAAAACCCTGTCTCTACTATAAATACAACAATTAGCCAGGTGTGGTGGCGTGTGCCTGTACTCCTGGCTACTTGGGAGGCTGAGG
This sequence comes from Cacajao melanocephalus, assembly GCA_963573385.1. Classification (NCBI taxonomy): domain Eukaryota; kingdom Metazoa; phylum Chordata; class Mammalia; order Primates; family Pitheciidae; genus Cacajao; species Cacajao melanocephalus. The sequence continues at coordinate 43,856 of CAUYLG010049231.1, forward strand.
AGGGAGGATCAATTGAACCTGGGAGGCAGAGGTTGCGGTGAACTGAGATCCCGTGACTGCACTCCAGCCTAAGCAACAGAGTAAGACTCTGTCTCAAAAAAAAAAAAAAAAAAAAAAAAGAGGGGAATGGAAAACCCTCTCCTCTGTTCCCACAGACTCTCTGGAGTACTAGAGTTCCCAGATGCTACCCCCAGCCACATACCTTTGGCCCCACCCCTGCCTGGGGTCTTGGAATCTGAAGGGCTCCGCCCCCAGGTGAGAATGTTCCCCTCTGAGTCCCCAGTGAGAATGTCTCCATCCGGAAGGAACACAAAGCAAGGGATAAATTTGGGTTTCTTGTATTTCTAGGGTGAGGGGAGAGCAGAGAGCAGAGGTCAAAGGGGAAGGCAAAGATTAAAAGTCACAGGGCAGGCCAGGTGCAATGGCTCATGCCGGTAATCCCAGCACTTTGGGAAGCCAGGGCAGGCAGGTCACCTGAGGCCAAGCATGAGACATGGTAAAATCCAGTCTCTACTGAAAATACAAAATTTAGCTGGGCATGCTGGTAGGCGCCTGTAATCCCAGCTACTTGGGAAGCTGAGGCAGAAGAATTGCTTGAACCCAGGAGACAGAGGTTGCAGTGAGCCGAGCTTGAGATCGTGCCACTGCACTCCAGCCTGGGCGATAGAGCACGACACTGTCTCAAAAAAAAAAAAAAAAAAAAAAAAAAAAGCCAGGTGTGGTGGCTCATGACTGTAATCCCAGAACTTTGGGAGGCCAAGGTGGGCGGATCATGAGGTCAGGAGTTCGAGACCAGCCTGGCAACATGATGAAATCCTGTCTCTACTAAAAATACAAAAATTAGCCAGGCATGGTGGCATGCATCTGTAATCCCAGCTACTCGAGAGGCTGAGGCAAGAGAATTGCTTGAACCCTGGAGGCGGAGGTTGCAGTCAGCCAAGATCCCACCATTGCACTCCAGCCTGGGTGACAAGAGCAAGATTCCATCTCAAAAAAACGGCCGGCCGGGCGCGGTGGCTCATGCCTGTAATCCTAGCACTTTGGGAGGCCAAGGTGGGTGGATCACCTGAGGTCAGGAGTTCAAGACCAGCCTGGCCATCATGGTGAAACTCCACCTTAAAAGAAAAAAAAAAAAAAGGTCACAGGGCAGGTGGGGGTTAGGGAACCTTAGGGTCTACAGTACTCAGCCTAGTACTCCTCTTCCACTCTGCCCTCCCCATCATCTTCTACTGATCCATGCCTCACCCCAAAGACACCCTGTTTCCGTGTAAGGGTCCCATTCCCAGGAACCCCTACTCCACCACTCCAGTTCCAGAAATGGACGTGAGATTTCCCACTGGTGACGATGCAGCTGCTGTCACGAGGGTTGAAGCCAACGGCCAGGACTGAGTCATTTGTACTCTGAAGGGAAGACACTAGATTCAGCCACCCTAAGCCCTGAGTACCTTCCTTCTACTTGACTCTCCTCAATTGTATCATGACAGCTGGCTGGCAGAAGTCCAGAAACCTCAGGACAACCCTTCTTTCAAGACCCTGGTCCCCTAAGAGCACTATTCTCTGTCAATCATAATTAATCACCCTAATACCTAATACATTATCCCTCATGAGGTCAGAACCCACATCACAAATGAAGAAACTAAGGCTCAGAGAAGCTAGATTTGTCTCATGTGACCCAGCCAAAAAGGAAGGAAATGTATGGGTGAGTCTGGAGATCTCTGTACTCCACCACTCCCACCCACAACCTCAGAGCCCCTCCAAGCCACGTGAACTCCTCACCTTGATCTCAGCCAGCTTCATTCCTCGGCTGCAGTCCCACACCGACAGCATGTGCTCATTGGAATCATCCACCACACAAAGAAAGGCACCCTGATCCTTAAGAAAGGTGACACATGGGAGGGGCAGAGTGAGCCCTGGAGGTCCAGGGGTTCATGATCATTAGGTTAGGAGGTACCATCACAGATGGAGAGGGCAGAACTTGACACATGTCCCTTTCCCAAGAGAACCAGCTAGGTGGGGTTCACGAAGGCCAGAACTTCCAAGGCTTCCTGGTGACGTGCAAGAGTGGGGTTCTTAGGCAAGAATGGGGGTCTAGAGGCTTCAGGGCCAGCTCACCGCAGCTGAAAAGGCCAGAGCCCCGACACCCCGCTCAAAGGCCCCCAGTCCAATCTCCTGCAGTTTCAGCAGTGTCTCCGAGTCCCAGATGTGAACCACAGGCTGCAGGGGCTGGTGGAGGAGGAAGAGTCACGGGTGTGAGGAAAAGCTGGGCTGCAATTACCGCGTGTCTTCCTGCTCCTCAACTTTGGCCTTACCTTTCCATCCTTATCCACTCCAGCTGTCTGTCCCGAGGCTACCCGAACACCATCAGGGTGAACAGCAAGGCTAAGGCGGGGGGAGACACTCTAGGGAAAGGGTCTCTCCAGACCATCCAAGACACCTTCTCCAAGCTTGCAGACCAGCAAGGCAACTCTTCCCTCCTGCTCCTCCACCCTCCCAGACCCTCTTCCTGCCAAGCCCACCATCCCCAGGCCCCTCACCATCTAACGCAGTCTGTGTGCCCCCGGTAATGTCTCTGGCCACCACCTCCAGGACCCCCTGGGCCTCCTCCAGGCCGGTACAGCACCACCACACAGGCGATAAAGTAGACCACCTCCCCAGAGCGCAGCACAAACAGATTAGAGCGGGAGTCACGACCCCTGTACCCATAACTGGAGTGGAGATCACGGTCAAGGAAAGGTTAGATCAAGGGCAGGAGGAGGAAGGGGCGAAAAAGACAGAGCTTCTGGCTGGCAGTGCCTGGGGAAGAATAACGGTAGGAGAGGATTTAGAAGGCTCCTTCTCCCCATAGACCCAGAAGAAAGCCGTAAAGGGAAAAGGGGTCCCAAGGTGGGAAAGGTGGTTCCTATGGGACTGGATGGAGCAGGATACACCCAGTCAAGGCTGAGAGTCTCTGGCGGTGGGCCGCTGGGCAGCTCCTCAAGGCTGCGGATGCCAGACGGGATGTACATGGTAATGGGGCGACCTCGAAGGAACATCTTCACTGAGATGCCTTCTACAGAGAAAAGGGGTGGTGTCAACTACCACCCACAGCCCCTCTTCAAAGAAAGACACAGCAGAACTCTGCCCACCATACCTCACAGCCCAAAATAGCTCCTGGGGCCACAGCCCAAATCCTAACCCTGCCATCCAGGTTTTTCTCTCTGTCCCTCTGTACATACCCAAATTGTAATTGCTCCTCCGAGATCCAGGGCCCCCGGGGCTGGAGAGAGGGTCTTTTCCCCCACGGCTATTGGGAAAAGAGAAAGCACAGGGATTGGGGTCAGGTCCCAAGACCTAAGCGGGGGACAGGCAGGACACAAGAAAGGAGGTCACTGCAGAAACCACAGTCACCTCTACAAGCCTGTAGTTTACTTCATGAGCATCAGGGCCCTAGAATAGACAGAGACTTTAGTTCCATTTAAGAGATGAGAAGATTGAGGCTGAAGGGACTGAGCGCACAGCACAAGGCCGCAAAACTTGGAAGAGGCAGTGCAGGGTGCCAGAGCCCTTTCTCTCCTCCAGACCACCAGGCCTCAGTCTTTTTCTGTCACTCAGGCTGGAGAGCAACGGCACGATCTTGCTCATTGCGACCTCCACTTCCTGGGTTCAAGCAATGCTCCTGCCTCAGCCTCCCCAGTAGCTGAGATTACAGGTACACGCCACCAGGCCTCACTACTGACCCTTTCATCTCCCCATCCGTAAAATGGGACCAAAGGGAGTCCAGAATGTACACCAGCCCCGCCTCTCAGGAATGCAGGAGGTAAGCAAGAAAGTCCACATCTCTCCAGAGATCCCTGTGACTAGATAACAGTAAGGTGATACTATCTTTTCAGAGAATAAAGCACAGGCCAAGGACGGGGCTAGAATGAACATCCGAGTGTCCTAGGGCCCGTACAAACTCTGAGGCAACTACGTTCGGCCACCAGGACATCCCCTTGCCCTCTAGAAGTAAGTATTAATAGATTGGTACTTGGTAGATCCAGCGGAAAGAGGGCTGAAGCTCTAGGGACAGCCATCCATGAAAGTCATGGGAGCTTCTAGAAAAGCCTCTTGGGATCGCAGAAGGTGTGCTGTGATGTAGTGGAAAAGGTGGGGGAACTGGAGTCAGGAAAAGTTAGGTTCAAATCCTGACTCTAGCTGTGTGACCCCAGGCAAATGACTTACCCTCTCTGAGCCTGCTTCCTCACCTGTGCAATGGACAGCATGAGACCACCTACCCCCCAAGGATGTTGTAGGGACTGACTGAAATGGAGGAGGTCGAGGGTTTAGCACAGTGCCCAGTACACAGCAGGCGACCCAGGAGTACTTGTTTCTTTCTTCCTGTTGGGCAATGAGGTCCCCCCACCCCACCCAGGGATGTGAGGTGAGGGATGTGGAAAGTCGAGAGCCTGCGCCTGGGGCGGGGTGGGTTGAAGGGAAGCCTCACCCACCTCTCTGTGCTCCCGGACCGCACTAACAGGTTGGCGGAGGAAATTGCCTTCCTGGAGAGCTTCTGCCGAGGCCGCTCTGAGGGGGATGAGGAGGAGGAAGAATTTCTTCGGGGCCTGGTAGGGGCACAGTGAAGGTCATTCCCTCCAATTGCACTCCGAAATCCCACCACTTCTCCCAGCTTCCACCACGAGACCACAGGACACCTACGTGTCAGCACGCTGTGGGGGCTGCAAGGGCCTGAGGATCCCCGGGGGGCCGGGGGAGCCAGCACCACTGCTGCTGCTGCCCCCTCCTTCAGATTGGGTCCCACTGGGCTCTTCGCTAGCCCCCTGAGGGGCTGGGGGTCCATTGCTCAGGCCAGGGGGTCCAGGGGATGACTTGAGCTCCACTTCTGTCTCTGTCTGGGTGCCTCGGCTCACCAAGGAGGGGGTGCACGTGGGTGGCAGTCCTGGGGGTACTGCAAGACTGCTGGAGAGATGGTGAATTAACCTGAAGCCCCAGAGGCCACAGGGAGGAGGAAAAAGGGGGTGTGCTGACATGCCTACCTGTCCCCTGGAGGAGCTGGCGTGCCAGATTCCTGCAGGGAGGAGGGGGGCACCTGCAGCCGCAGCAGGCGAAGGGCTTCTGCCAGGGCTGCCTTTACCAGCTCCATCTCCTGCTCCTGCACCCGAAGCCGCCGGCTCAGAGACTGCAGGGCCTCCCGAGCAGGGCCCTCACCTAGGAAAAGGGCAAGAAGTACTCAGAATGTACCCACCACCTGAGGAAAGCATAGAGGGGATTCTGTCCCCCCACAACGTTACATGTGTCCAGCAGGACTGCCCCTTTCAAGCAGCCCAGCTTTGGATGCTCGTCCAGACGGGAGGAGACAGTGGTAGAGGATCAAGGGCCTCCTTCTGGCAGGGCAGGCGAGAAACCTGGCAAAGCTCCCTTCCTGCTGCCGTCTCAGCCTCCGCAAAGACTGGGAGTACCATGGAGTACGGGGCGGGGTGGGGGGGATATGGAGTACTGCCGAGGAACGTGGGAGCCACAGAGAGAGGCACCGCACTGGTGAGGGGAGGGACAGCAGTCCTCCCTCCCCACGCGCCCACAGCAAGCTCAGGTCTCCAGCGAAACAAGAGTAACTGAGCGGGGGGCGGGGGGGGGGAGGACTCCAGGAGAGAGGACAGGGCAGGGGAATGGAGTCATACTGGGGACCCAGAATACAGGAAAATAGATCCAGGGTGACAGGAGAGGGGTTTGGGTGTTGAGCAGAGTCACAGTGAAGGTCTCAGGGAACAGTGGGGGTCAGAAGGAAAAAGACCTGAAATACCAGAAGAGGCCCAGAGTAATGTAGGGAGCAGAGAAACATCGAAGGGTCTGGAGTTACGTGGGGGGTAGAATGACGCTGGGGAAGCCCTAAGTGACAGCAAGACCCGAGTAACTAGGGAGGGCGACCGGAGGAACTGTGGAGGATGCTCGGAGCCCCTGGGCAGAGGAGCACGCGGGGACGCCTCCAGACAGCCGTCCAGCTCTGGCAGAGCCCGACGGGCCGGGCGCTCCGGGAAGGGGCACGCCGCCCGCCCCGCCCCGTACTCACCGGGCCCCGCGGCCCCGTCCATCCGGCCCCCGGGTTGCTCCGAGCGGCGGCGGCGGAGGAGGCGTCTAAGCCGCGGGGGCCACGGCCGGGGAGAGGGGAAGGGGAAGCACCCCGGGGTGCGCGCGAAGGGCGCCGTACCACCACCCCGCGGGGGCGCTGTAGGGAGCGGGGAAGGAGTCTGGAGGGGGCGCTGTGGGCCCGGGGCCACAGTCTCCGGACCCCCCCGGGCCCTCGGACTCTCCCGGGGCCGGTCTCGGCTCCAGGGGGTGGGGTGGCGGGGCGGCGGGGCCGTCCCGGGCCACAGCGCCGCAGCACAAACAGGCGCCGGACGCGGAGCCGCCAGGAAGCGCGGGAGGGGGGGGCGGGCCCGAGGGGGGGGGCCGGGCGGCCTGGTAACCCCTCCTTGTCCGGGCTTCACCGCTCAGTACGGGGGCGGGGCCAGCCGGCTGACCCCCCCTGGACTGCTCCCGGCCTCCGGCTCCAGGCCCTTCCGGGATCCCCGCCCCCGGATTCCCAGGGGACGCGGGAGGGAGCGCCCGCCCCGAGGTCTCCGCCCCCCAGCCCCGAGCCCCTCAGGGCTAAGCGGACCAGCTCTACCACTTCCGCGAGGGGCAGGGGCGGGGTCACAAAACGGGCGCTCGGCCTAGAGGCGGAGCTTCTCCTAAGGGGCAAGGCCGAGGCATCCTGTATTGGGGCTGACAGAGCAGCGGGTTATTAAGGCTGAGGCTGGGAGGATGCTCAGGGTATTGGGGTCAGGGTGGCATTAGCCCAGCTCAAGCCGGGCCAGGCTGACTCAGCATCCTGCCCCAGCCAGCTTCCATCCCCGACAGCCCTGCACTTCCTTGGGCAGAGATGGGAGATGGCGCCGGTGTTGCCCCTGGTGCTGCCCCTGCAGCCCCGCATCCGCCTGGCACAAGGGCTGTGGCTCCTCTCCTGGCTACTGGCACTGGCCGGTGGCCTCATCCTCCTCTGTAGCGGGCACCTCCTGGTCCAGCTGTGGCACCTTGGCACCTTCCTGGCTCCCTCCTGTCAGTTCCCTGCCCTGCCCCAGGCTGCCCTGGCAGCGGGTGCAGTGGCTCTGGGCACAGGACTAGTGGGTGCAGGAGCCAGCCGGGCAAGTCTGAATGCAGCTCTATACCCTCCCTGGCAAGGGGTCCTGGGCCCACTGCTGGTGGCTGGCACAGCTGGTGGCGGGGGGCTCCTGGTCCTTGCCCTTGGCCTAGCCCTGGCTTTGCCTGGGAGTCTGGATGAGGCACTGGAGGAGGGCCTGGGGACTGCCTTGGCTCACTACAGGGACACAGAGGTGCCTGGCCACTGTCAGGACAAAAGGCTGGTGGATGAGCTACAGCTGAGGTACCACTGCTGCGGGCGCCACAGCTACAAGGATTGGTTTGGGGTCCAGTGGGTCAGCAGCCGTTACTTGGACCCCAGTGACCAGGACGTGGTTGAGTGAGTGATTTGCTTCTCCCTTCCTCCTTCTCCTCCTCCTTAGCCAGGCTCCCTCCTGCTGCCTTGAAACCCCACCTGGCCCAGAGAGGCAATAAGTAGAGCACAGTAGCAGAGAGGCAGGTTACAGCTCTGCTATTTATTGGCTGTGAAACCCAGGCATGTTACCAAACCACCCTGGGCCCATTCCTTCACTTGTAAAATGGAGATAATAGTACCTATCTGATAGAGCCGTTGTGAAGATAAAGTGAATTATGTTTGGCTGGCACATAAGCCAGCAGTCAGTAAATGTTTTACGATCCTTTTTCCCTTCTCAAACACCTGTGCCCCTCACCTCCTCCCCCAGTCCTCTATCTGCAGACATCCTAAATCCTCTGTCCCTCCGTCTGCAGCCGGATCCAGAGCAATGTGGAAGGCCTATACCTGACTGATGGAGTCCCTTTCTCCTGCTGCAACCCCCACTCACCCCGGCCTTGCCTGCAAAACCGTCTTTCAGACTCCTACGCCCACCCCCTGTTCGATCCCCGACAACCCAACCAAAACCTCTGGGCCCAAGGGTGCCATGAAGTGCTGCTGGAGCACTTGCAGGACTTGGCAGGCACACTGGGCAGCATGCTGGCTGTCACCTTCCTACTGCAGGTGAGTCAGCAAAGCATCTGAGGCCTCCTCCCACCTGGGACTCCTCCCTGCCTCCAACACTGGGCCTCCTGGAAACGCTGACTCTCCCTGACTCTTTCCCCTTACTTCCCCCACAGGCTCTGCTGCTCCTCGGCCTGCGGTACCTGCAAACAGCACTGGAGGGGCTTGGAGGGGTCATTGATGGGGAAGGAGAGACCCAAGGCTATCTCTTTCCCAGTGGGCTGAAAGAGATGCTGAAAACAGCATGGCTACAGGGATGGGTTGCCCGCAGGCCAGCACCTGAGGAGGCCCCACCAGGAGAGGCACCTCCCAAGAAGGATCTATCTGAGGCTTAGGGGCCTGGAGCTTGGGGTGGGGAAGAGGGAGAGATGGACAAGTCTGGAAACCTCACAACTCCTTACCACGGCTCCAGGTTGGGGAGGGGAATCCTGGGATTAGAAGGGTTAAGGATAGTCAGTGAGCTGGGCTGGGGTAAGAAAGAAAACCAGATATCCTAGGGCCTAGCCCTTGTAGCCAGAACCACCAGGGAACAACAATCAAGAACAGAGTGATGGGAAAGTGACATGGGAAGGCCTGGAGATGGATTCTGGTACAAACTCAATAAAGTTTTTGGGTGGAAGCAACTGCTTTTTCTTTCAAGGGGATGGGGGCCTGGGAGAACTGATTTCTGTCTGATGGAGCAGCCAGGACTCCAAAGTTTGGACCCTGGCTCGACCTTTGCAGAACAGGAGCCCACATCTGTAAGGACCAGAAAGCGATAACCCAATGTAAGAAGGAAAGGAAAACAAGAGGCCCTCCAGGTTGAGATTCTTTATTCTGGAGGTAGGAGGGGATCAGCATGCTCAGGTGGGGAGGGTCCAGCCCAGCTCCTCCAGCCCCCCAGTGCATGCCCAGCCCCAATAAGTTACCCAGTTACTCAGCTTCCCTCCCTCTTGAGTCTGTTTGTCCTTCTGCTCCACCCTAGACAGGGCTGACCTGGCTCAATACAAGGGCTACTTGTCCCCAGCCTGTGGGCAGTGCCACATGGCAGGCTGCGGGAGGGGCAAAGCAGCAGGGCCATGCCCTGAGCCTGGAGGGGCAGAGGGGCCACTTCTGGCTCTGAGGGGTCAGGACTTGGAAAACCACATCCTGGGCAGGCCCGGGGCCCAGTCCCACAAGGTCTGTGCCTGAAAAGAGGTGGGAGTTGGGGTGGGGCCATCACACCTCAACTGCTGGGTCTGAGCCCCGGCCCTGCCGCTGCAGCTGCTCCTCCTGCTTCATCTTGGGCTTCTCTGTCCGTGTATGCCACACCAGTACCTGTGCCAGGAGGGAAGCGGTGAGAGCCAGGCCCAGTGGCAGCCAGGCCTCTGGGGCCATCAGCCTGGAATGGATTCTCTAACCCTCTCCACATATTCAAAGTGTAAAGGAAAGGGTGGAGGAAGAGTTAGTGCCTCTAAAACGGGGCCTTATTCCTTCATCCTCTCTGTGCCACATGGGTTTCAGGGATGGAGTGGCAGCAGACCACCTTCCCTCCCTGGTTCCCAGCTTCCCCTTCAGTAGAGTCAGCAAGGCTGATTAGAGATCTGGAGAGTCCCTCCTGGTTAAACCACCCAGTCCCAGGGTCTCACTGCACCTCCCCAACACCTGTCCATCCCAGAGCCAGGTTTCTGTGCCGGCCTCCATTCCCTTACCCGAGTGCAGTTGGCAGCCCGTGGCTCCAGGTCCTTGGGATCCACAAGGTGGCTCAGAAGACTGCTCTCCAGGTGGCCCCGGGGAGCGGTGGAATCAAACTGGGCACTGGGTTTAGCCAACAGCAAGGGCAGGGCCACAGCAAATCCAGCCATATCCACAGGGAAGGGCCTGTTGGGCTCCCATGCTGTGTGGAAGCCCACAACCCGGCCATCCTGGACCTGAGGGCCCTCGAATCGCAGGCCGCCCACCAGCCCCACAGGCCACACTGAGACACCATGGGTCCAGCGCATCTATCGGAGGTCAGGAAAGAAGAAACAGAGGAGTGATCCAGGGAAGGGAGCAGCAGAAAGAGCCACCTGGCTCACTGCCCACTGCTTCCAGCCTCTCACCCAGCAGCCAACGGCAACACTGCTAACCAAGGTAATGAATGAAGCTGGCCGCACCTGGCCTCTTGCCCATCCCCATCCTCGTGCTCACCTCCTCAAACAGCTCCCGGCTGTAGGTGTTGTCATCATCAGCAAAGTACACAACTCCCTGGGTCCCTGGTGGTGGTGGGTCCTTCTCCCCACCCACAGCGCCCCCTCTGCCCCGGAGCCAGTCCAGGGCCTTGTTCCGCTGCTCTACACCACGGGGATGAACCCAGCCAGGCTCGCCCTCCCGAAGCCGCTGGGCTTTGGGCGTGAGGACCACCAGGTGTGTGAAGAGAAGGCCAGAGGCAGCCAGCAGCCCTGAGACCAGTGGGGTGGGACCCTCGGCGTCCTCCACCAGCAGCCAATGTAGCCGGGGCACCAAGCTCAGTGTTTGGGACAGCCGTACCAGCTCTGCCTTCTGTACCAGCCTGCAGGGGAGAGATGCAGCACGAGGGAAAAGGGTAGGCACCATTTGCCCGCTCCAGCTAGGGAAGACAGCTTCACCTGGGCCACTACCTGTATCTCCCGTGGTCTTTCCCAACCAATGCCTAACCTCCCTCTTTCTTGCCTGGCAACTTCATGCTAACACTCATCTGCCCTGTTCTTCCAGTTCATGTCCATCCCTCACCTCAACCCCAGAGCTCTGGCTATGGGAGACTATAAATTAAGGGCACAGGGCCAGGTGCGGTGGTTCACACCTGTAATCCCAGCACTTTGGGAGGCCGAGGCAGGTGAATCACCTGAGGTCAGGAGTTCCAAACCAGCCTGGCCAACATGGTGAAACCCCATCTCTATTAAAAAAAATACAAAAATTTGCTGGACGTGGTGGCGAGTGCCTGTAATTTCAGCTACTCAAGAGGCTGAGGCAGGAGAATCGCTTGAACCTGGGAGGCGGAGGTTTCAGTGAGCTGAGATCGAGTGATTGCACTCCAGCCTGGGTGACGAGTGAAACTCTATCTCAAAAAAAAAAAAAAAAAGTTCGGGCACAGTGGCTCATGCCTATAATCCCAGAACTTTGGGAGGCTGAACTGGGCAGATCACCCGAGGTCAGGGGTTCAAGACCAGCCTGCCCAACATGGCGAAACCCCGCCTCTACAAAAATACAAAAAATTAGTCAGGTGTGGCGGCAGATGCCTATAATCCCACTACTCGGGAGGCTGAGGCAAGAGAATCGCTTGATTGAACCCTGGAGGCAGAGGCTGCAGTGAGCCAACATACCACTGCACTCCAGCCTGGGCGACAAAAGCAAAACCCTGTCTCAAAAAAAAAAAAAAAAACAAAAGGTACAGCCTTTGGGATCAGGTAGATCTAGTTCTGAAATTCAGTTTTGTAACTTATTAGGTGAGACAACTTGAGAAAATGGCTCAATCTTCCTGAGCCTCAGTTTCCTCAACTGTAAAATGGAAATAACAATACTTTATAACAATGTTGTTTTAAAGATTAAATAAGAGCCAGGCGAAGTGGCTCACACCTGTAATCCCAGCACTTTGGGAGTGAGGCAGGCGGATCACCTGAAGTCAGAAGTTTGAGATCAGCCTAGTCAACGTAGTGAAACCCCATCTCTACTAAAAATACAAAAATTAGCTGGGCATGGTGGCAAGCACCTGTAGACCCATCTACTCAGGAGGTTAAGACAGAAGAATCACTTGAACCTGGGAGGCGGAGGTTGCAGTGAGCAGAGATCATACCACTGTATTCCTGCCTAGGCAGAGTGAAGCTCTGTCTCAAAAAGAAAATAAAAAAAAGGCTGGGTGAGGTGGCTCACGCCTGTAATCCCAGCACTTTTGGAGGCAAGGTGGGTGAATCACCTGAGGCCAGGAATTCCAGACCAGCCTGGCCAACATAGTGAAACCCCGTCTCTACTAAAAATACAAAAAAAAAAGTTAGCTGGGTGTGGTGGTGTGCGCCTGTAATCCCAGCTACTCAGGATGCTGAGGCAGGAGAATTGTGTGAACTCAGGAGGCAGAGGTTGCAGTGAGCCGAGATCTCGCCATTGTACTCCAGCCTGGGCGACAGTCAGAGACTCCATCTCAAAAAAAAAAATTTAAAGATTTAATAAGATAATGACTTTCTAGAACAGGTTCTTTTCCTTCTGCACCGGGTTTCCAGAGAGACCCCTAGGTTCATTCCTCTCCAGAACTTAGCAAACCAGGAGGCTGGGTGCAGTGGCTCACACCTGTAATCCCAGCACTTTGGGAGGCCAAGGTGGGTGGATCACAAGGTTAGGAGTTCAAGACCAGCCTGGCCAATATGATGAAACCCTGTCTCTATGAAAAATAAAAAAATTAGCCTGGTATGATGGTACACACCTGTAATCCCAGCTACTCAGGAGGCTGAGGCAGAAGAATCGCTTGAACCTGGGAGGTGGAGGTTGCAGTGAGCAGAGATTGCGCCACTGCACTACAGCCTGGGCAACAGAGCAAGACTCCATCTTGGAGCGTGGCCCGGGGGTATGGAAAGAACAAATCAGGAATGTGGAATGTGGGGTTTGGCCTCTCCTGTGCTTCTTTATCCTTCAGATCTACCTGCCTGCCTCAAGGCTGGTGGTGTGTGCGTGCATGTGTGCATGTCACAGGTGGGGTCTAGAGCTGCCTGTGCCTGAATGGGATGGCCATCTGATTCCCAGATGTGTTAACACCCCTTTGGCTACAGATCCAAAACAACATTCCCCAGTTGGTTTTGTCAGTAAAACCAATTACATTTTGAGTCAAAACAAAAACAGATGTAGATCATTAAACACAGTGCCTGGTACAGAGTGAACAAAACTGGCCGGGCGAGGTGGCCCACATCTGTAATCCCAGCACTTTGGGAGGCCAATGTGGGCAGATCACGAGGTCAGGAGTTCAAGACCAGCTTGGCCAATATGGTGAAACCCCATCTCTACTAAAAATACAAAAATTAGCTGGGTGTGGTGGCATGCGCCTGTAGTCCCAGCTACTTGGGAGATTGAGGCAGAAAAATCACTTGAACTTGGGAGGCGGAGGTTGCAGTGAGCTGAGATCGCACAACTGCACTCCAGTCTGGGTGATAAAGCCAGACTCCAACTCAAAAAGGAAAAAAAAAGAGTAAACACACTGTAAGTAACACCTGGTAAAACTATTTCTGGACCCTAGTATGACTATCCGGCCAAACACTTTCCCCCTTTTTTTTTTTTTTTTTTGAGATGGGGTCTCTCTCTCTCTCTCTCTGTAGCCCAAGCTGCGTGATCTCTACTCACTGCAACCTCTGCTTCCCAGGCTCAAGCAATCTTCTCACCTCAGCCTCCAGAGTAGCTGGGATTACAGGCATGCACCACTACATCCAGCTAATTATTGTATTTTAAAAAAATTTTTTTTTTTTTTTGGTAGAGACAGAGTTTCACCATGTTGCCCAGGCTGGTCTCAAACTCCTGAGCTCAGGCAATCCACCAGCCTCGGGCTCCCAAAGTGCTGCAACTACAGGTGTGAGCCACTGCGCCCTGCCAAGCACTTTCAACTTTAACTGGGAGTTTTTAACTTTCTCAACAAAGGGTCCCTAAGGAAAGAGAGTTAATTCACTGCCAAGCTCAAAATTTCTTTGAAATGTGATTGTTACATTTTATAATTTGGCAGGAACTTTGTATTTTCCTTCTAAAAAAAGAACTATTTTTTTCTTTTCCTTGTTTTTTTGAGACAGAATTTCAAAAAAACTGGAGTGTGATGGAGCAAACTTGGCTCACTGCAACCTCTGCCTCTCGAGTTCAAGCAATTCTCCTCCCTCAGCCTCCCAAGTAGCTGGGATCACAGCGATGCACCACCACGCCCACCTGACCTTGTATTTTTAGTAGAGACGGGGTTTTGCCATGTTGGCCAGGCTGGTCTCGAACTCCTGACCTCAGGTGATCCACCTTCCTTGGCCTCCCAAAGTGCTGGGATTACACAAGTGAGCCACCGTGCCTGGCCTGAAAAAGAACTATTTTCCTACAAATCTTTGTGTATAGATATGGTTCATTTTTCCTATCTTTGGCATGCTATAGTTTGAGAAACATCTCCCAGCCTGGTGCCTCCCCAAACTCCTCATCATCAACTCCAACTTCTTAGATAATGCAGATCTCTTGGGTGCACCAGAGCCCATACCTGGCGTAGGTGGGGGTAACGACATAGATAGTAGGCAGGGCCTCGGGTTCAGGGGGCTGGGCAGGGGCAGGGGGTGGCCGTCGGAGCTCTGCTTGCAGCTGGGAAATCCTCAGATCCTTCTGCCGAAGCTGCTCCGCTGCTGCCCGAAGGGGAGGAAGGCAGTCACATGGCTGGCCTGGTCCCAGGAAGCATCAGTGGGGAAAGAGGGTAGAGGCAGAGAACCACAGAATGTTCAGCATCCTAAAGGGCCATCATCTTCTCATTAATTCTTAGCCAACGCAGAATCCCCTTATTACTTCCCTAGTAGCCTTTTTCTATACCTCTGGTGTGGGGACCTCACTGCCTCAAGCAGCAGACCCTCTCCATCTTTTTTTTTGAGACAGAGTCCTGCTCTGTCACCAGGCGCCAGGCTGGAGTGCAGTGGCACGATCTTGGCTCACTGCAACCTCTGCCTCCCTAGTTCAAGCAATTCTCCTGCCTCAGCCTCCCGTGTAGCTGGGACTACAGGTGCACACCACCATGCCCAGCTAATTTTTGTATTTTTAGTAGAGACGGGTTTCACCACGTTGGCCAGGATGGTGTCGATCTCTTGACCTTGTGATCCGCCTGCCTTGGCCTCCTAAAGTGCTGGGATTACAGGCGTGAGCTACCGCGCCCGGCTGACCCTCTCCATCTTTAATAAATTCCATTGTTACAATTTTATGTTGGATATTGAATTGATGCCGTCCTTTCTACCTGCTGGCCCTAATTTTGCCTCCTGGACTCATAACAAACAAGGTGATATCCTTATCAGGACAGTCTTTCAGGTCCAAGGTGCTAACCATTACACAACGGAACCCCCTTTAGGACAGTCTTTCAAATACCTGAGGATAACGCAGTGGCACTGTCCGTAAATCCTTGCATAAGGGGCAGGGTTCAATCTATTCCCTTGGCTGTGTGACCAAAGACTCATTGTTAAATTCATTTATTCCATCGTAGGATAAATATTTATTGAATACTCGTCCTAGAAGGCACTGCCTTAGGTGCTGGGTATACAGCAGGGAACAAACAGACACAGTCCCTCCCCTCATGGAGCTTTCAGTTTAGTGAAGGAAGCAGACACTAAGCCAAGAAACAAATTAATAAAATTATTACAAACTGTGATAGGGCCATGAAGAAAATAATCAGGATAGAGAATAAAAGGGAATGGAATAAGAATGGTAACTTTAGCTATAGTGTTCAGGGAAGGCCTCTCTGAGGAGGTGACATTTGAGCTAAGACCAGAAGGATGAGAAAGAGGCACGGGAAGAGCTGGAAGAAAAGCACCCCACGCAGACGGAACAAGTTAAGCGCTTGAGAGAGAAATGAGCGTGGGGTTTTCGAGAAACTGTCAGCAAGCCAGTCAGGCTGGAGCAGAGCGAGGGAGAGGGGTGGGAAATGAGGTTGCAGAGGCGGACCGCAGCAGGATCATGCGGGGCCTTGCAAGCTCTGGGAAGGAGTCTGGATTACATCCGAGGTGCTGCGGCCAGCCGCCGTGCGTTCTATAGAGGGGAGTGCGCCTGCAGCCGCAGAGCTGTCCAGAGGGCCGAGCGGGATGAATGGTGTTTGCAGGGGGTTTATCCCCAGGGCGGGATGCACGGCGGCGGGCGCCCTCGGCCGGCCCGCCGCACCCCCGCCCCGCCCCGCTCACCGAGCTGTACCAGCGCGTAGAGGAGGCCGGCGATCGACACCAGGAAGTAGGCGAGAAACACGTTCTTCAGCTTCAGCTTCATGGCCGCGCCGCCGCCTGCGCCCGAGCAGGCGGGGTCTGGAGGGGACTAGGGGATCCCCCCCAACCCCCGGCGCCTGCCCGCAGGCCCCGCCCCTGCAGCAGCTCCGCCCTGCGTCCCGCCTTCCTCACGCTACCCTACCAGCTCTAGGCTGGGACTGGCAGCGCCGCCCGGGCCCGCTTCCAGTCATCTGTGCCCCCTCGTAGACCTGATTTCCGGTCCCACCGCCAGGTTCCTGGAACCACGGGGCGCTGACGCCATATCCGGCGTGCCAAACGCACGTGGCCGGCAGTCAGAATCGCGGGTAGGTGCACGTGGCATCTACCTCCAGGCCCGCCCCCTGACCACGGAATTGCACGAGAAAGCCAGTCCTGGCACCCGGATCTTCACCTTATTCATCCATCCAGTCACACCACTCAACAGCAGTTGCTCAATATTCATTACACAAATGAATGAAATCTAACGCCCACTCCGTGATCCTCAGGGTGTCTCTCCTGGAATCTCCACTACAATCCTTTGAGATAGGTAAGAAACTAAAGTTGACAAAAATTGTATCATTGCCAAAGGGCAGTTTTGTGTCCTTTCTAGACACCTGAGTCCAGCATCTCTAGTGTTTCCTCTGGCCTACATTTCAATAGATGACAACAGGGGTCCCAAGGAATGTTTTATCTACCAGGAAACACTGGAAATAGTTCCTGAGCTGGGGAATTACATGAATGCATCCTCTACCTCCTCACAAGCACAAGCCATCCTTATTTTTCCTTTAAAAAAAAAAAAAAAAAAAAAGCCGGGCCCAGGGACGAACACCTGGGTTCCCAGCAGTTTAGGAGGTTAAGGCAGGTGGATCACGAGGTCAGGAGATTTGAGACCATCCTGGCTGATACAGTGAAACCCTGTCTCTGCTAAAAATACAAAAAAACTAGCCAGGTGTGATGGCACACACCTGTAGTACCAGCTACCTGGGAGGCTGTGGCAGAAGAATCGCTTGAACATGGGAGGCAGAGGTTGCAGTGAGCAGAGATGGTGCCACCGCACTCCAGCCTGGGTGACTGAGCAAGACTCCATCCCAGCCCAAAAAAAAGGGAGGGGGCCTGCCACAGTGGATCATGCCTGTAATCCTAGAACTTGAGGAGCCCAGGAGTTTGAGATCAGCCTGGGCAACAGGACAAAACCCCATCTCTACAAAAAAAAAAAAAAAAAAAAAAAATTATCCGGGTGTGATGGCGAGGGCCTACAATCCCAGCTACTTGGGAGGCTGAAGCTGTAGTGAGCCGTGCTCATGCCACTGTGCCACTGCACTCCAGCCTGGGTGACTGGGTGCAACCCTGTCTCAAAGAGCCAGGCCCGGTGGCTCATGCCTGTAATCCCAGCACTTTGAGGGGCTGAGGCAGGTGGATCACCTGAGATCAGGAGGTTGAGACCAGCCTGGCCAACATGGTGAAACCCCATCTCTACTAAAAATAGAAAAATTAGCCAGGCATGGTGGTGTACGCCTGTAGTACCAGCTACTAGGGAGGGTGAGGCAGGAGAACTACTTGAATCCAGGAGGCAGAGGTTGCACTGAGCTGATATTATTGTGCCACTGCACTCCAGCCTGGTCAAGAGTGAAACTCGGTCTCAAAAAAAAAAGAAGGGAAAGGAAGGAAAGAAAGCGAAAGAAAGCAAAAGAAGAGGGCAGGGGAGGGGAGGGGAGGGGAGGGGAAGAGAAAATGTAAGGTCTTTAGGCTTCTAGGGTCTGTGGCTCAGGCTAGAAATAGAATCCAGACTACCACCAGTTATTTATGGTTTATCCCTTTATTGTTTCTCCTTTTATCAAAACCTGTCACAGCTGGGAACCAAGAGGAAGTAAAAAAAGTATCCACAAATATTCCCCCTGGCTCCCCATTAGTCCTCCCCCAACCCCCAACGTAGGGCTTCTGGCCAACCCCGAGCATACATAATCATCTCCCCCCACCCTCAGGCTTCTCCCAGCAATAAATACAGGTGACCATGATTCAATGAAACCACAACTGATTTCTCCATCTTAAATGCCCCTCAAAGGGGACAAAAAGGGAAGAAAAAAAGTTTAATGCCCATCCCCTCTTAAGAGGTGTGGAAACTTCTTTCCCCCAAGGGACAGAGGGGGTAGAACTGCCCCTCTCAGAACTGCAGCAGCTCTACAAGGAAATCAGGGAGAGAAAAAGGATGGAATGAGAGGGAAAAGGACGCTCTTTAGCAACCTCACTCCTTTGATCCATTCATCCCACACCAGGTAAGGGGTGGTCCCAGTGTATCAGTGGGGCATTAAAAAGGGAGGGCTGACAGAGTAGATCCTGGAGGAAGAAATGAAAGGAGGGAGAGCAATCTGGTAGGATGGAAGGAAAAAGGAGCCCTAACTCATTGCCCTCATCTTCTTTCAAGAAATGGCATCAACATACAAGAGGTATGAATGGATAGAGTCTGGGGGAGTTCAGGGCCCCTAAATAAGAGAAAGAGAAGGGGCGGCAAGGGCCCTGTGGTTTCCAGGTCTTCATAAGTGAGTGTGCTCCAGTTAGAGCAACAGGATGTTGGGGGCATGAAGGGAAAGGCTTGGTATCATCAGAGTGGGAGAGGACAGGAGATCACAAGAGGAATTTGGAGCCCAGGGTCAGCCCTCTCATCCTGCCCAAATGTTGGCAGAATCTGGGTCTTAGACTAGGATACGTGAAGTCTGGGGACGGCCAAACTCCAAGGCAGAAGAAAGAATAACTCTCACCACTACTGCTCTCCTTCCCTCCCCCTAACCCAGAATGTCCCTTGGGTTATCGCAGGTGAATACTCCAATCAGATGCCACATTGACGCCAGGCTTGCGCAGGACCAACACAGAAGTCTCAGGGTCATGCTGGAAGGACAAGCGGCTTTCTGGAGATCCTGGAGGAGGAAGGAAAAAAGAGTGCCATAGTCATATTAATGAACTATACCATATGTTCCTATAGGCAAGGCCATCCCCAAACCTCCCCTATCTTCCCTCCTTCCCCTATCCTGGGGGCCAGAATGGTCACTCACCTTTTGTCTGGAGTACCACAGCTGCTGGCTTTCCAGCCCCTATAATCACCACTCGCTCAATCCAGATTGGTGTCTCAAAGTGTCCTTCAGGGTCTGCTGAGCTGGAGATGGCAAAAGCAGATGCCCATCAGGGGGAAAAAATGTCAGGAGGAGACCCAAAGCAAGGTCAGGATGTGAGAAAAGAGCACAGCAAACTGGGAGCCCCTGCAAAGAATAGGCCCCAGCAAAGGCAGCCAAGGAAGAATGGGTACCCCATTACCTGGAGACAAGGGTGTTGCCAGAGAATGAGAATCGACGCAGCAGGTACTCTTGGCGAGTCTGATAGTTGAACGTGTGCCCATCATCCAGAAAGAGCTCTCCTTGAGCTGTACCCTGAACAAAAAGTGGGATAGGTGAGCGCCTAAGCCCAAGAGGGAATGAGGGGAACAACCCCAGGGGATTGAGTCCTAGGAAAGGAGGCAAATGACTGAGGAGACTTGCTGTCCATGCACTTACCTGAGGGCTAAGCGCAACAAAGAGAGTGATGGGGTCATCCTTCATACAATCTGAAGACCGTCGCACTCGCATCCACCGAGGCACGATCGTGCCTCCACGCTGGAACACAGGGATCTAGGGCAAGAGCAATGCCAGGATGAAGCTGCCTTCATGTCCAACCTAGGGCCCCACAGGATGTTTTGCTCTTACTCATGTATGCCCATGTAGGTACTGGACCCTAAGGCACACATTCTCTCCCCTTCTGGAAATCTACAGGGAGATGGAACTGGCAGCCGGACCAGGCTTACTCACACTGCTTAGAGTTACAGGCAGGTACAAGGTCTGGGGACCATGATGTTTCTGGTAGCTTTGAATGTCATACCACACCTGTGGGTGACAAAAGAGGTAAAACACCGGATCACTCATTGCACAGGGGTCCCAGCCTGTTTGCCTCCTTTGGCTTCTACCATCTTTCCCCACCACCCTCTTCCTTAACTCACCTCCCCTTGGCCAGGGAGATAGACCTGCACACCACGGGCTCCAGAATCTGATACCGGGTGAACCAGCAATGCATCCCCTAAAATATACCAGAATCAACTGTGAATGAAGGGGATTAGTTCCCAGACCAGGGAGCACCAAAGTGCCTGCCCTCTGCACCACTAGCCTCACTAGTCCCTCCCTGGGTATCCTCAGTGCTTCCTGGCCCAAGCCAACCCACCACCAACTATCCTCATTTCTCACCAAGCAAAAATTGATCATCTATACTGAAGGTGGTCACATCCTGAGGATACTGCACCCACAGGGACCTAAGAAGGAATAAAGACAAA
This sequence comes from Cacajao melanocephalus, assembly GCA_963573385.1. NCBI lineage: Eukaryota > Metazoa > Chordata > Mammalia > Primates > Pitheciidae > Cacajao > Cacajao melanocephalus. The sequence goes on from CAUYLG010049231.1 coordinate 64,233, forward strand.
AAAGGAAAACTTTTCCATTTCGGCACAAGTCAGAGATGCTCCTCGAGGAACTGGCAATAAGAATGGCACAGGGGTTAAGACCCAGGAGTTTGCAGTGAGACAGTCGAGTTGGGGTTCATGTCTCAGTTATGCAATCCAATCTTAGTTATTTACCTTTCTAAGCCATCTTCCTGCTACTTCTCTACCCACTACTGAAACCATGCTGCACAGAGCCTGCCAGTAGCCTCCTTGTATGTTTCACTGCCCTGGTTTGCAGGGCCCTCCAGAAGCAGATCACACTTTCTTCTTTTTTTTTGAGACCGAGTCTCACTCTGTCTCCCAGGCTGGAGTGTAGTGACACAATCTCGGCTGACTGAGACCTCTGCCTCCCAGGTTCAAGCGATTTTCCTGCCTCAGCCTCCTGAGTAGCAGGGACTACAGACACCCGCCACCACGCCCAGCTAATTTTTGTACTGTACTTTTAGTAAAGACGCAGTTTCACCATGTTGGTCAGGCTGGTCTCAAACTCCTGGTCTGTCCTCCTGACCCCATTTTCTGCCCATGTTCTCAGGGCTTCCTTACTCAAGACATACTGATTTTTTTTTTTTTTTGAGATGGAGTTTCGCTCTGTCGCCCAGGCTAGAGTGCAATGGCGCGAACTCGGCTTGCTGCAACCTTCCACTCTCGAGTTCAAGCGATTCTCCTGGCTCAGTCTCCCAGGTAGCTGAGATTACAGGCATGTGTTACTACACCCGGCTGTTTTGTATATTTAGTAGAGACAGGGTTTCACCATGTTGACCACGCTGGTCTTGAACTCCTGACCTCACTCAGGTGATCCACCCGCCTCGGCCTCTCAAAGCGCTGGGATTAGCGGTGTGAGCCACCGCGCCCGGCTGACATGTTTTTCTATTCCTAGTACACGACAAACTAATTTCTACTTTAGAATTTTTGTACTTGCAATCCTCTCTGCTTGAAGATTCTTCCTACATGACACAATCTGTCCCATTCATTCAGGCCTCATCTCACATAGCCTTCTTCTCAAAAAGGGTTTTTTGTTTTTTTTTTTTTTTTGAGACGGAGTCTCACTGTCACCCAGGCTTGAGTACAGTGGGGCAATCTCGGCTCACCGCAACCTCCACTTCCTGGGTTCAAGATTCTCCTGCCTCAGCCTCCCGAGTAGCTGGGATTACAGGCACCCACAACCACACCTGGCTAATTTTTGTATTTTTAGTAGAAACGGGTTTTCACCATGTTGATCAGACTGGTCTTGAACTCCTGACCTCATGTGATCCACCCACCCTGGCCTCCCAAAGTGCTGGGATTACAGGCCACTTGTGAGCCACTGTGCCTGGCCTCAAAAAGGATTTTTTTTTTTTTTGAGATGGAGTCTTGCTTTGTCACCCAGGCTGGAGTGTAGTGGCACAATCTCAGCTCACTGCAACCTCCACCTCCAGGGTTCTAGCAATTCTCCTGCCTCAGCCTCCCAAGTAGCTGGGACGACAGGCACATGCCGCTATGCCCGGCTAATTTGTTTTGTATTTTAGTAGAGACGGGGTTTCACCATGTTGCCCAGGCTGGTCTCGAACTCCTGAGCTCAGGCAATCCACCCACTTCGCCTCCCAAAGTGCTAGGATTACAGGCGTGAGCCACCATACTAGGCCTCAGAAAGGATTTCTATGACCACCTAATCCCATTACCCTGTTTTACTTTTCTGAAAGAGCTTATGACTGCTGGCAATTTTCTTTAAATGTTTACTATTATTCATCCCCATTAGTCTCCCCTTCACTCTTGACCTTAAAATTAGATTTCATGCTTTACAAGGCTGTGGTGAGTGAAGTAAGAGGCCCAGAGATGAAGTCCAGTCCCTAATGTCCCCCAGCCACCTCAGCCCACTCTTCACAGCCCAAGTGAATGTCTCACCTCATCACAGGAATGCCTTCACGATGGGCCTGATAGAACAGGGTGTACCAGAAGGGCAGCAAAGAATATCGCTGGCTCAAGGCATCACGGATTATATTGTTATACTGAGATGGTAACAGCCACGGCTCTCGCCGCCCAGTGTCCAAGTGGGCATGTGTCCGGAAGAATGGCTGGTAGGCACCCATCTGGTACCAGCGCACAAGCAGCTCTGGCTCTGGATTTTTGAAGAAGCCACCCACATCAGCTAGGAGAGGGGAGAAAGGAAGCAGGTTGGAAAATAGGGTGATGGAGAGATACTGCCTAAGAAACTTCCCAAGGCCCTACCTTGGACTCTCAACTCTCTTTGCTTACACCTCAGTCCTGTGCTCTCTACTTTGCCCCTCTCCCACCAAACCGAGACCCCAAATTCCTCCCTCTCTTACCCCCACAGAATGAAAGTCCCACCAGCCCCATGCTGAGACACATAGGGATAGAGATCTTCAAATGGTCCCATTCGGCAGTGTTGTCCCCTGTCCACACGGCTCCTGAGGAGACAAGAAGTAGGGAGCTTGCACATGGTAAAGGGGTTCAGCTTTTTACATGGCTGACCTCCCACATCTGCTCTGGGTCCCCAGAACCCTGCTGAAGATGCTGTTCATAAGAACACTTGAACAAGGAGTGGACCTCCCACTCCCTGACTTCCCACAAAGCACATAGCTGGGAGGAAGAAGATGCAGTGTGTGGCTCCCAGAGGATATGTGCATGGAGAGATTCCTCAGAGCCAGGCCCTGGTCCATGACTCCTGAGATCTGGTCTCACACCCTTCTGCCACAGCTTCATTCTCTAAACCTTACCAAAGCGCTGGGAGCCGGCAAAGAAGGCCCTAGCCAGGACAAAGGGGCGTTCCATGCCCCCAGAGCGCTGTCTCAGCCCATCAGCCGTCGCCATGTGCTGGGTGGGGAGAGAACAAAAGAGCAGTGAGAAGCAAAAGCTAGCTGTCATCTGGTGCATCAGCCCTAGGCCTCAGTCTCTGGGCTATTTTCCCTCTTTCCACCAACTCTCCTCTCTCAGCCCCTTACCACATAAAGGCCATAGATGTTATGCACATCCCGGTGCTCCCAGCCCCCATAATGCTGTGCATCCTTGAGCATGGTGACCTCAGGACCATTGAACACAGATGGTTCGTTCATGTCATTCCAGACAAAGAGGTTGGGAGCTGAGCCCTGGGAACATGGGCAGAAAATGGGGACAGAAGGGAGGAAGAAAACAGTGTCAGAGCAGAGAGCTCCTAGGAATCTAAAAAGATGCATTTTTCAGGGCATTCCCAGGATCATCAAGGCCCCCTGATATGTTGCAGGCAATCAATCACAGAAGGGTTGGCAAGCAGAGAGAGATTCAGGGAGGCAGGTGGAACAGACAGACACAGGTCACGGGGAGAGGCATTCCCTACCTCGTAATTTTCATAGCTGAACATGTTAGCCCACCAGGCCCTCATCGTGGGATTAGTGAAGTCGGGGTAACCAGCTGAGCCTGGGAAAAGTTAAGGGTGGCTCTCAATCTCCCAAGGGGCAAAAGAGCCACCATTTTACCTCCCTTGTCAATCACCTCTCCCTCAATTCTGGGTCTGCCTACCTGGCCAGCACCAGCCCTCATAGTCAGAGCCATCTCGGGTTTTAACATACAGCCCCAGGTTCCGCAGCTCATTGTGAACTCGGTAGCCAGAGTCCACCTTGATGTGGGGGTCTACGATGGTCACCAGCTGAGGGCAAGGAACATGGGTGGTCAGGTCTCTTTAGGGCTACTATGCTTCAGCACTACCCTGAGAAGACCAAGCGTGACTGCAACCCCTTACCTTCCGCCTCTTAGAGGCCAAGTGCTCAAGCATGGTGCGGGGCTGAGGGAAGCGACTAGGGTCCCAGGTGAAGTACCGCTTGCCATCAGCATGTTCAATGTCCAGCCAGATGACATCACAGGGCAAGTTGTGATCATCGAAGCCCTGATCCACTTCCAGCACATCAGCCTCGTCCCGGTAGTTCCAGCGGCTCTGGTGATAGCCGAGGGAGAAGAGTGGGGGCAACGCCTGGGTTCCTGGAGGTTCGAGGGATGGGGGTTACAAAGAGGATCAGGCTCAACACCCAGAAACTGACGGAGGCTTGTGAACTAGAGGCAGGCTGAGAGGTACAGAGCTAGAAAAGAAACTAGGGCACAAGATCTCTGAAAACACACAGAATCGCCCCTGACAAGAAGAAAAGAGCAGAAGGATGAGGCTGTCAGGGAAAACCATGTACCTGTGAGACTAGCATACTGCCGGAAAACATCAGAGATGGAGGGCCCAAGCAGCAGGAAGGTATCAATGATGCCAGTCTCTGACATCCAGCGAACATCTGTCTGTGGGGTCTCCCCAGAGCCCTGCAGGTAGTCCATCATCTTCCCAAACAGGGTCTGTAGAGGGAATCAGAGAGAGGTCAGATACCTCCTGCCCTCCATTTTCCAACCCCAAGACAAAAAGCAGCAATTTTCTCCTCAGAGTCCATGACTCCTGAGATCTGGTCTTCACACCCTTCTGCCACAGCTGGCTCTTATAAGTCGGTTTGGGTAAAATTAAATGGGCCTCCTCAGTGAGGCTTGTGCCCATCCTTATCTTGCTTGCTTTTTTTTTTTTGAGATGGAGTCTTGCTCTGTTGCCAGGCTGGAGTGCCGTGGCTTGATCTCGGCTCACTACAACCTCCACCTCCTGGATTCAAGCAAGTCTAATGCCTAAGCCTCCTGAGTAGCTGGGATTACAGGTACCTGCCACCACATCCAGCTAATTTTTGTATTTTTAGTAGAGACGGGGTTTCACTATGTTGGCCAGGATGGATTTGATCTCCTGACCTCATGATCCACCCACCTCAGCCCCATAGCTGGGATTACAGGTGTGAGCCACCACGCCCAGCCATTATTTTTATTTTTTAAACATTTTTATAGAGATGTGGTCTTGGGCCGGGCATGGTGGCTCACACCTGTAATCCAAGCACTTTGGGAGGCTGAAGCAGGCAGATCACAAGGTCAGGAGTTCCAAACCAGCCTGACCAACATAGTAACACTTCGTCTCTACTAAAAATACAAAAATTAGCTGGGTGTGGTGGCACAGGCCTGTAATCCAGATACTGAGGAGGCTAAAGCAGGAGAATCACTTGAACCTGGGAGGTGGAAGTTGCAGTGAGTGGAAATCGTGCCATTGCACTCCAGCCTGGGCCACAGAGCAAGACTCCATCTTAAAAAAAAAAAAAGAGATGGGGTCTTGCCATGTTGTCCAGGCTGGTCTCAAGCTCCTGGCCTCAAGCAATCCTCTTGCCTCAGCCTCCCAAAGTGTTGGAATTACAGGCATGAGCCACCATCCCTGGCCCCATCTTGCCTCCTTTGTTATGCATTTAATGTATCTTCCTCCCTGTGAATCAGAACTTTTTCTTTGTTTTTTGTTTTTGAGACGGAGTCTTGCTCTGTCACCCAGGCTGGATGGAGTGCAGTGGTGCAATCTTGGCTCACCGCAACCTCTGCCTAGTTGGGATTACAAGTGCCCACCACCACAGTCAACTAATTTTTATATTTCTAGTAGGGACAAGGTTTCACCATGTTGGCCAGGTTGGCCTCCAACTTCTGACCTCAGGTGATCCGCTCACCTCAGCCTCCCAAAGTGCTGGGATTACAGATGTGAGCCACTGCACCTGGCCCAGAACCTTTTCAGCCTCAGTTAACACTATATCCTCAGCACCCAGAAGAGTACCTAACACATAACATGCTGATAATAAGTGCATCCCATCAGTCCAGAATAGGCAATGCCTTCCCTAAGAATCTGTGTGAGCATGTATCATCTGGGAGTGATTAGGGAACTCAAATCCTGCCCACCAGGCCCAGGGCCCCTTCTCTCACCCAGTCCCCAAATAAGCTATCACCCCAGCTTCCTCAAAGCGAATACCCCTAATATACCTATTTGTCTCAAGGCTTAGAAGCCTTATGCCCTCCTTTCTCCCCATGCTCTCACCTTCCCGGCAGTGTTGGAGGATATATCAACCCAGGTCTCTGCAGCATTGAGCCAGAAGATACCCAAGTCACGATGAGGGTTGTGAGCCAGGAGCACAGGCACAGACCCATACAAGGCCATGGGGTTGTACAGCTCATACTGGAAGACATCCAAATTGTAGAGGCGATATGGCTCCCCACCCCTGCAGGCAAACAGACAGACTTGGGCTGCTAACTGGCCCCAGGCGGTGGTATATGCTAACTCCACTCCACAGACGCAGGTGACAGATAAGCATTGGCTTCTGTCCTTTCTCAAAAAATTTTCTGATCACCAAAGATGATTCCGGACACAGGAAGTGACCCATACTTGTCTGGATTATCCAAAATGCACACACATCTCCCTAAAGGCTTGACTCCTTCCTGCCCATCTCTATCTTCCTGGTGTCACCATAGGACTCACTCAGTGACCTTCAGCCTCAGACTGTCTGCATGCTCAGGGATCCCATAGACATGCTCCATGCCTGGCAGAGAGAAGTCCAAACCCACAGACATGGGGCCTGGAACAAAAACAAAGAACAAGCTTCAGAGCTTCTGCTTGGAAAGGAGCCCTGCACACCAGCTCAAGGCACTCCCAGCCCCTTACCATACGGCTTGCTGTCAGAGTGAGTTTTGAATGTCTCCTCCCAGGCTCCTGGCTCATCTTTCTCTGCCTTCCCCCAAGTCTCCTCTGGCTGTAAGAAGAAAAGAGGACCACTAACTAATCATACCAGTTCTCTTTTCCCCCTCCCATCAACTAAATCCCATCCCTGATGGTAAGACGAAGTTCAAGTTTCTTGTGGGCCTTTCCCCTCCAGCCTCCCAGCCAGCCCTATCCTCCAACCACCCATCCCTCCAACTTGCCTTGTCGCCATCCCGGGGTGTTTCCTCAGGCTGGGCCCCATCGCCCTCAGCTGGGTCTTTTGATCCTTGCCTGGAAGGTAGGAGAGCTGTCTGCTCCAATCCAGAGGGGCAGGGATGAGGGGCTAGTGGAAGGAGGGGGCGAGGGAATAGAGAGCCAAGGAACCAAAGGAACGAAGGCATTGGAGGAAGGGACTAAGTGTTAAATCTTGGAGAGGGAACCCACAATGAGCAGATAAGTTTACAAAGGATGGGGAGAGAAATGAGAAAGGAAAATGAGGAATAAGTGCCACCAAGAGGCATAGGCCTGAAAACCAGCCTCTGCCAACATCCCAGAGGAGATAGGCACGATGATTCAAGGGCCTGGGTTATGAATGCCAATCCTGGCTCTGTTGCCTCTACTAAGAGATCCTGGCCCCAACTGCCCTCCCTGGGCCTCAGCCTCCTGGCCTGACACAAGGGCTTTGCAAAGGCATGTGGGTCATACTTTATGAAGCCTCTACAGATATACATAGCAACTTCAAGAGGTTCTGCCAAAAAAATGCCTTCAAGGGCAGGTAGCTCTGCCCAGAACCTCAGGTGCACATCAGCTGAGAGTCAGGAACCCCAGCAATAGGCGGCATCTCTCCATCCCTTGGCAAAGCAGTAAGCTCCCTATATTCCTTAAGGACCTGACTTCCATGATTTCATCTTCCTTCTTCCAGGCAGCTCCCAGCCAGGGTAACAGGTAACGGGACCAAATATCACACAGCAGGGGAAAGTAGGGTGGAGTGAAAGGCTGGGCATGGAAGGGTCTGGGGCACTTCCCCCTAAAGGCTAGAGTGAAGAATAGGTAAGGGCAGAGGAACAGATACAGTACCAGTGGCCATGGATTTACCTAGAGAAAAGGTTCTTGATCTTATCCCATATGCTACCGAGCGTGAGACTAACTTTATCTGAGAAACTGGGGCAGGAGGAGATGGGTAGGGAAGGGGAAAAAGAGGCACAAAACCAACACAAAAACAGAAACATAAAAGTGAGTTTCAGTCGACAAACTTCCAGAGATGGGGGGAAAAAGAAACCAAAACAATAAAAAATAAAAGGAAGAAAATAAATCTGCGAAATGTGATGATGTGAGAAGGGGAAGAAGGAGACACAGACCCAGGCAGGCCTCCCAGAGATGCCCAGGGTACAGCTCAGGGACAAAAGTGATTGCCTCCTGGTCTGTACAGGAAATGGAAAAAATTACACCCAGGTCTGGTTGTTACTCTCCCTGAGAGAGAGCTTCTCCCAGCCCTCAGCCCCTGCCTGGCTATCCAGCCAGCCTGTCTCCTCCCCGTACCATACCCCCCAACACCCCTACGCTCTTCACACTAGGTTCCCTGCAGTCCCAACCCCTGTACTCACGAGACCCTAGGGGCCCTCTGGTGCTCAAAATGCAAGAGTCCTCGTGCATTGACACTAAGCAGAAGACTTCGGTCCTCTAGGAGGTCAAGGCGGAATGGCCGTGCTGTCAAGATGATCTTGTAGGGTCCTTCAGCCATGGTTAACTCCACACTGTTGTCATCACGACCAGAGACAGAAAGCCTGGAAAAAATATCAAAAGAAATATAAGGAATTGTAAAGGGCCAAGAGGAGTAATGACACTTCACAAGATAAGGGGACCTACCTGTTAAGAGCAATAGGCAGTGTGGTAATAGAGCAGGGATGGACAAGTTAATCAACAGAATCAAATAAAGGCCCCAGAAACAGATCGAAAAATACTTATTACTTTGAAATATACGAAATACTAAGAGGCGGCATAGCAGATGAGTGAGGAAAGGGGAACTATTCAATAATGGAGTTGAAAAAACATTTTCCACATTTAAAAAACTGACTTTGCAAAAAAAAAAAAAAACAAAAAAAACTGACTTTGCATATAGGAAGACAAATAAGGCCAGGTGCGGTAGCTCACACCTGTAGTCCCAGCACTTTGGGGGACTGAGGCAGCCAGACTGCCTGTGCTCAGGAGTTCAAGACCAGCCTGGGCAAGACAGCGAAACCTCGTCTCTACTAAAATATAAAAAGTTAGCCAGGCGTGGCAGTCTGCGCCTATAGTCCCAGCTACTCGGGAGGCTGAGGCAGAAGAATTGCTTGAACTTAGGTCGCAGAGGGCAGTGAGCGAAGATCTCACCACTGCACTCCAGCCTGGGGGACAGAGCGAGACTCCGTCTCAAATTAAAAAAAAAGAAAAATGATATCTTTTTTTGAGACAGAGTTCTCACTCTGTTGCCCAGGCTGGAGTGCAGTGGCACAATCTTGGCTTACTGCAACCTCTACCTTTCAGGTTCAAGTGATTTTCCTGATTTCAGCCTCCTAAGTAACTGGGATTACAGGCAGGGGCCAACATGCCCAGCTAATTTTTAAAATATTTTTAGTACAGATGGAATTTCGCCATGTTGGCCAGGCTAGTCTCAAACTCCTGACCTCAAGTGATCCACTTGCTTTGGCCTCCCGAAGTGCTGGGATTAGAGACCTGAGCCACCAGGCCCGACCCCTTGATATCATATTTCTATCTAATACCAGATACAAGTATCAACTCCAGAAAGACTGTGACTTAAAATTGTTTTTTTCTTGAGACTGAGTCTCGCTCTGTCACCCAGGCTGGACTGCAGTGGCTCGATCTCGGCTCATTGCAGCCCCTGCCTCCTGGGTTCAAGTGGTTCTCATGCATCAGCCACCCAAGTAGCTGAGATTACAGGCACCCACCACCTGGCTAAGTTTTGTATTTTCAGTAGAGATGGCCAGGCTGCTCTCGAACTTCTGACCTCAGGTGATCTGCCCGCGTTGGCCTCCCAAACGTGCTGGGATTACCGGCGTGAACCACCATGCCCAGCCAACTTAGAATTTAAAAGTAAAGGCTTTAGGCTGGGCTTGGTGGCTCACGACTGTAATCCCAGCACTTTGGAAGGCCAAGGCAGGTAGATCACTTAAGCCCTGGTATAGAGCAGCCTGGGCAACATGTCGAAACCCCATCTCAACCAAAAATGCAAAAATCAGCCAGTATCAATCCGGTCTCAAAATTAGTAAATAAATAAAAGCAAAAGCTTTAGATAAAAAATTAAAAATATATTTTTGGCTGGGCGCAGTGGCTCACTCCTGTAATCCCAGCACTTTAGGAGGCTGAGGCGGGTGGATCATGAGGTCAGGAGTTCAAGACCAGCCTGGCCAACATAGTGAAACCTCACCTCTACTAAAAAATACAAAAATTAGCCGGGCATGGTGGTGTGCACCTGTATTCCCAGCTACTCGGGAGACTGAGGCAGAAGAATCGCTTGAACCTGGGAGGCAGAGGTTGCAGTAAGCCAAGATCATACCACTGCACTCCAACCTGGGAGACAGAGCAAGACTCCATCTAGAAAAAAATATATGAACATGTATATATTTTTCTGACCTTGAGGCAAAGAAAGACTATTTAAACACAACAAAGAAAAGGCTAACACCAGAAAATAAAAGACTGATACATACAACTACATTAAAATTAAAAATTTCTAAGCCGGGCGCAGTGGCTCACACCCGTAATCCCAGCACTTTGGGAGGCCAAGGCAGGCAGATCACAAGGTCAGGAGTTCGAGGCCAGCCTGGCCAACATGGTGAAACCCTATCTCTACTAAAAATACAAATAATTAGCTAAGCGTAGTGGTGGGCACCTGTAATCCCAGCTACTTGGGAGGCTGAGGCAGGAGAATCATTTGAACCTGGGAATTGGAGGTTGCAGTGAGCTGAGATGTGCCATTGCACGCCAGCCTGGGCAACAGGGTAAGGCCCCATCTCAAAAAAATATGTAATAAAGTTAAAAAAAATTTTTTTTTAAGACTAGTCTAGTGACACATGGCTATAGAAAACAAAAAAATAAATAAAAATGATATTTAAAAAAAGGCCTAGTCAAGTACAGTAGTGAGAAGGGGGGAAGGAGTAGAACAAGGAGTTCGATCTGTAACTGACTGTGAACAATCAACTGAGATAACTCACTACCTTTGGACCAGCCAATAAAATTTAAAAAAAGGAAAAGCTGGGTGCCGATAAACATGAACTCTCATCCTTGCATCTTTCCTATATATCTAAAACTACTCTAAAATCAAAACTGTTTTTTTTTTTTTTTTTTTTTAAAGAGATGGGGTCTCACTATGTTGCTCAGGCTGGCCTCAAACTCTTGGGCTGAAGAGATCCTTCTGCCTCAGCCTCCTGAGTAGCTAGGACCATAGGCATGTGCCACCATGTGCAGCAAAAGGATGTGTGTGTGCTTTTTTTTTTTGTTTTTTGAAACAGGGTCTGAGTCTGTTGCCCAGGTTGGAGTACAGTGACAAGATCATGACTTGCTGCAAACTCCGCCTCCCAGGTTCAAGTGATCCTCCCTCCTCAGCCTTCTGAGCAGCTGGAACCACAGGTGCACGCCACCACACCTCACTAATTTTGTATTTTTAATAGAGACAGAGTTTTCCCATGTTGCCCAGGCTGGTCTCAAACTGCTGGGCTCAAGCAATCTGCCCACTTTGGCCTCCCTAAGTGCTGGGATTACAGGCATGAGCCACTGTGCTGGGCCATATGTTTTTTTTTTTTAAAGACATCTTGGCCAGCGCAGTGGCTCATGCCTGTAATCCCAGCACTTTGGGAGGCTGAGGCAAGCGGATCACCTGAAGTTCAAGACCAGACTGACCAACATGGAGAAACCCCAGCTCTACTAAAAACACAAAATTATCTGGGCGTGGTGGCGCATGCCTATAATCCCAGCTATTCAGAAGGCTAAGGCAGGAGAATCACTTGAACCTGGGAGGCAGAGGCTGTGGTGAGGAGAGACAGTGCCACTGCACTTCAGCCTGGGCAATAAGAGTGAAACTCTACCTAAAAAAAAAAAAAAAAAAAAAAAAAGAATAAACTAGAGCTATATGAAAGGGTATTAAAGTTATGAGAAAAAATGGAAATCCCAGAACACTACATGTACTAAGATATTTCCTCTGTAAAGCTCAAAAACAAAAAATATATATAATTTATTGCTTAAGCGCATATATACACATATATATATATGTATACACACGTAATACAACTGTACATCAAAAAAAGGCAAAGGAATAAGCTTCAGAATAATGACTACCTACATCTGGAACAGTCAAGAGTACAGGACAGTGAGAAGCATACGGTTGGGCTGAGTGGAGCGTTTACAGGGTAGAGTATTTACTATGTTCTTTTCTTTTCTTTTTTTAAAAAACGGAGTCTCACTATGTCACCCAGACTTTAGTACAGTGATGCAATCTCAGCTCACTGCAACCTCCACCTGCTGGGTTCAAGCAATTCTCCTGCCTCAGCCTCCTCAGTAGCTGGGATTACAGGCACCTGCCACCACACCTGGCTAATTTTTGTATTTTTAGTAGAGATGGGTTTTTCACTATGTTGGCCTAGCTGGTCTCAAACTCCTGACCTAATGATCTGCCCACCTCGACCTCCCGAAGTGCTGGGATTACAGGCGTGAGCCACCATGCTCAGCCACTATGTTATTTTCTAAATTATGTATTTAAGAAAAAGCCATGCATGGATGCATGGAACCCAGATGACAGGGTATCATGACTCAAGAATCTGAGTAATCCTATTCTGAATATCTGAGGGGAAGGGGAAGGGGAAGGGGAAGGCAAAGAGGAAAGGGAAGGGGAGAAGCAAACAAGCAAGCAGGCAGACATTGTATTTCTGGAGGACTAGATGTGGAAATAAACAGGGCCTCGTTTATTTCCATTTATATCACCAGCACCTGGCCCAGGCCTGGCAGGAAAGAGAAAGCAATACTTGTTTGCTGAATGAATGAATGAACAAATGAATGAGGATAAAGGGGTAAAGAGAAAAGTGAAAGAGAAGAGGTGGGGAAAGTTTGAGTATGGCAACGTTCTAGTTAACTATTACCTTAATGTGGTAAAGAATGTCAGCCACCAAAAAAAGTTTTTAAGGAAGTTTTGGGAGCACAGAAATGGAAGTTTTTCAGGAAACATTTACCGAGCTGTCAGTGGATCAGCCACCAAAACATCTGGCACACGGTATCGGGGTCGCCGAGGCTCCAGTTCATCAATCCTGATCCGAGTCATGTTCTTTTGAAGCCCCTGAAGCTCTAGCACCAGCAACACCTACAGGGACAGAGGTTTGGATCTGGAGAAAAGCAAGGGACTACACCAAGGAATCCACTTTGAACCCATTCCCTCCTAAGGGGTCTCTTCCTTCCCTAAGGGCCAAGATCACATTTCTTCAGAAAATAAAAGTCACAAGATTAGACTGGGATAAGATGTTGGCCATAATTTCCCCCTTTCCAAATTACCCCACAGCCACTGCCCCACCCCCACCAGACTCTTCCTTGTCTCGCCTGACCTTGGTGACCTCATTGATCAGATGGACCGTGAGGGAATCAGGACCAAGCTGTAGAGAGTCCAGCAAGGCTCGGTACGGAGAGAGGCCTGGCCGTATGCTTCGCTGTCGCCTGCCAAGTGGAAGGGTTGGGAAGTAAGGTAGGTGGCCACCTGCAATGTCACTAGGTCCCTCTATCACCTGCAGTGTCCTTAGGTACTCCATCTGCCACAGACACCTCCCACATTACCCTACATTCCATCCCTCTCTCCCAGAAATATCATACTTGCAGAAAGAACTCTCTTCACAGGTCTTAAAGTTGCTTCTATCCACAGCAAGTGTAATCCCCAGGCAGACCCCTAAAAAAGCCAGTATCAAAGATGCCCAAGACCTATGGAGAAAAAGACAAAGACGGAGCAATCAGCATGGGGGTCAGGAAGGCCCCTTCTTCAGAAGGAAAAACTTCTTCCTGTCAGAACATTAGAAGACAGTTGAGGAAAGAGAGGAGAAAGATGGAGTCACATTAAATAGAAAAGGAAGCAGAGTGGACATGAGGTTAAGGGTCAGGCCTGAGAAGTTGGCTCACTCACACCTTCTCTTTTTTTTTTTTTTTTTTTTGACATGGAGTCTCGCTGTGTCACCCAAGCTGGAGTGCAATGTCGTGATCTCAGATGACTGCAACCTCCACCTCCGCCTCCTGGGTTCAAGTGATTCTCCAACCTCAGCCTCCCCAGTAGCAGGGATTATAGGTGCACACCACCATGCCTGGCTAGTTTTTGTATTTTTAGTATAGAGATGAGGTGTCACCTTATTGGCCAGGCTGGTCTCAAACTCCCGACCTCAGGTGATCCACCCACCACGCTGGGATTACAGTGAGTGCTGTAATTATAGGCGTAAGCCACCTCGCTGGTCTACACCTTCCCTTTGAAAGGCAGAGTAGACAAAAGATCTTTCCCCTTCAGAGGCCCTGGTGTTGACTCTGGTGACATCAGCCTCTCAGAGGAAAGGAGCAGTAACAGCCAGTCTCAGAGGAAATGGTAGTACCGTATGCGTGGAACAGAGAAACAAAGCAAGCTACATCTTTCCATGGGTAAGACACTGGGTGGATGCAGAGTTAAAAAGTTAAAGATGAGGGCTGGGCACGGTGGCTCACACCTATAATCCTAGCACTCTGGGAGGCCAAGGTGGGCAGATCACCTGAGGTCAGGAGGTCGAGACCAGCCTGGCCAACATGGTGAAACCCCATCTCTACTAAATATACAAAAATTAGTCAGGCGTGGTGGTGCACACCTATAATCCTAACTACTGGGAGGTTGCAGTGAACGGAGATCATGCCATTGTACTCCAGCCTGGGCGACAACAGTGACACTCCTTCTCCAAAAAAATTTAAAAAAAAGAAAAAAAAGTAAAGATGCATCCTCAGGCTGGGTGTGGTGGCTCATGCCTGTAATCCCAGCACTGTGGGAGGCTGAGGCAGATGGATCACCTGAGGTCAGGAGTTCAAAACCAACCAGCCTGGCCAATATGATAAAACCCCATCTCTACTTAAAATACAAAAATTAGCTGGGCGTGGCACTGAGCATCTACAGTCCTAGCGACTCAGTAGGCTGAGGCATGAAAATTGCTTGAACCCCAGAGGGAGAAGTTGCAGTGAGCTAAGACCATATCACTGCACTCCAGCCTGGATGATGAAGCAAAACTCCATCTCAGATTAAAAAAAAAAAAAAAAAAAAAAGATGTACCCTCAGCTAGCCTGCCAGTTAGTTCCTAGGGTCTTAACATCCCAACACCATAGGCAACCTATTTTTCTGATTTCCACTCCTGTATCTTCAAAACACGACCATCACTACCTAAAGCTGAAAAAAATAAATAAAAGCTAAAATGCACTGAGCCCTAATGCACCCCTAGGGGCATGGGTAACCACTTTATATTACTAGTTTTTGATTCTGCCTGCAATATTTTTTTGTTTTGAGACAGTCTCACTCTATCACCTAGGCTAGAGTACAGTGGCGGGATCTCAGCTCACTGTAACCTCTGCCTTCTGGGTTCAAGTGATTCTCATGCCTCAACCTCCTGAGTAGCTGGAAATACAAGAGCATGACACCATGCCGGGCTTTTTTTTGTTTGTTTTTTGAGACAAAGTCTCACTCTGTTACCAGGCTGGAGTGCACTGACGCAATCTCAGCCTACCGCAACCTCCTGGTTTGAGCAATTCTCCTGCTTCAGTCTCCCAAGTACCTGGGATTACAGGCACGAGCCACCATGCCTGGCTGATTTTTGTACTTTTAGTAGAGACAGGGTTTCACCATGTTGGCCAGGATGGTCTCAATTTCCTGACCTCATGATCTGCCTACCTCGGCCTTCCAAAGTGCTGGGATTACAGGTGTGAGCCACTGTGCCCGGCCTAATTTTTGTATTTTCAGTAGAGACAAAGTTTCACCATGTTGACCAGGCTGATCTCAAACTCCAGATCTCAAGTAATCCACCTGCCTCACCCTCCAAAGTAGCTGGGACTGCAGGTACGCCAGAGCGCCCAGTAAATTAAAAAAAAAAAATTTTTTTTAGGGGGCCGGGCACAGTGGCTCACACCTGTAATCCCAGCACTTTGGGAGGCTGAGGCGAGTGGATCACGAGGTCAGGAGTTGGAGATCAGCCTGGCCAATACGGTGAAACCCCGTATCTACTAAAAATACAAAAATTAGCTGGGCGTGGTTGCTGGTACCTGTAATCCCAGCTACTCAAGAGGCTGAGGCAGGAGAACTGCTTGAACTCAGGAAGCAGAGGTGGCAGTGAAGATTGCGCCATTGTACTCCAGCCTGGGCAACAGGGCGAGATTCTGACTCAAAAAAAAAAAGTGTTGAGATTATAGCATGAGTCATTGCAGTTTTTAACAGTATCAGTGCCCTGGTCTTACCTCTAGAGATTTTAACTTAATTAGAGAGAAGTCTGGGCATCAGAGATTTTTTTTTTTTTTTTTTTGAGATGGAGTCTCGGTCTGTCACTCAGGCTGGAGTACAGTGGCGCGATTTCAGCCTACTGCAATCTACACCTCCTGGGTTCAAGCAATTCTCCCGCCTCAGCCTCCTGAGTAGCTGAGATTACAGGTGCCCACCACCATGCTCAGTTAATTTTTTATTTTCAGTAGAGACAGAGTTTCACTATGTTGGCCAGGCTGGCCTCCTATTCCTGACCTCATGATCCGCCCACCTTGGGCTCCCAAAGTGCTGGGATTACAGGAGTAAGCCACCGTGCCCTGGGACAGAGTCTTGCTCTGTCACCAGGCTTGAATGGAGTGGTGAGATCTCATCTGACTGCAACCTGTCTCCCAGGTTCAAGCGATTCCCCTGCCTCAGCCTCCCAAGTAGCTGGGACTACAGGCATGTGCCACCACACCCAGCTAATTTTTTGTATTCTAGTAGAAACGGGGTTTCACCATGTTGGCCAAGATGGTCTCAATCTCCTGACCTTATAATCTGCCCACCTTGGCCTTCTGAAGTGCTGGTATTACAGACGTAAGCTACCACACCCAGCTAGTTTTTCTAAAGCTCCCTAAACAACTCTAATGAGCAACCTGGGGTCAGAACCACTTCTTTACGTGCATACTTCTTTTCCCTTTCTGTTTTCTTGGTGAATCTACTGTTGGGGTTTATTTCCAGATGGGCACCCAGCCACCTGGCTCATTTTTTAAAAATTTTTGGGCTGAGCGAAGAGGATCAAGCCTGTAATCTCAGGACTTTGGAGGCCCAGGTAGGCAGATCACCTGAGGTCAGGAGTTCAAGACCAGCCTGACCAACATGGAGAAACCCTGTCTCTACTAAAAATACAAAATTAGCTGGGCGCAGTGGCACATGCCCAACTTTTCAGGAGGCTGAGGCAGAAGAATCACTTGAACCCGGGAGGCAGAGGTTGTGATGAGCCAAGATCATGCCATTTTACTCCAGCCGGAGCAACGAGAGCAAAACTGTGTCTCAAAAAAAAAAAAATTTTTTTTAATAAAGACAAGATGTCACAAAAGTTCCCCAGGCTGGGGACATGGTGCCTTATGCCTATAATCCTAGCACTTTGTAGCTAGTTTAAGACCAGCCTGGCCAACATGACAAAAACCCATCTCTACTAAAAACACAAAAATTAGGCCAGGCGCAGTGGCTGACACCTGTAATCCCAGCACTTTAGGAGGCCGAGGCGGGTGAATCGCCTGAGGTCAGGAGTTTGAGACCAGCCTGGCCAACATGATGAAACCCCATCTCTACTAAAAATACAAAAAAAACAAAAAAAAAGTAAAGAAAGAAAGAATTAGCTGGGCATGGTAGTGCATGCCTGCAGTTCCAGCTACTTGGCAGGCTGAGGCAGGAGAACTGCTTGAACCAGGGAGGCAGAGGTTGCAATGAGCCAAGACTGTGCCACAGTACAAGCCTGCGTGGCAGAGCGAGACACCGTCTCAAAAAGAAAAAATTAGCCAGGCGTAGTGGCACATGCCTGAAATCCCAGCTACTCGGGAGGCTGAGGAACAAGAATTGCTTGAACCTGGGAGTCAGAGGTTGCAGTGAGCCGACGCTGCACCACTGCACTCCAGCCTGGGCAACAGAGTGTGACTCTGCCTCAAAAGGAAAAAAAATAGTTGCTCAAGCTGGTCTTAAACTCCTAGGCTCAAGAAATCTTTCCACCTTGGTCTTCCAAACTGCTGGGATTATAGGTGTGAGCCACGGCACCCGGCCTGAACACCGAATTTTAAACACGCTTTCCCAGTAACACTGATGTGGGCAGAATAAGAGCATACTCTGAGAAAGTGTTTCAAACTAGGAGTGGGAGGGTTCTTCTAAGCAATAAAGATGGGCACGGTGGCTCATGTCTATAATCCTAGCATTCTGGGAGGTCGAAAAGGGAACATTGGGCAACATAGCAAGACCTCATCTCTACTGGAAAAAAAAAAAAAAAAAAGAGCGGGGCATGGTGGCAGGTGCCTGTAGTCCCAGCTACTCCCGAGCTACTCCCATGGCTAAAGCCAGAAGGCTGCCTGAACCCAGGAGTTTGAGGCTGCATGAGCTATGACTGCGCCACTGCTCTCCAGCCTGGGCCACAGCACAAGACTCTGCCTCAAAAAAAAATAAATTAAGGCCGGGCACGGTGGCTCACGCCTATAATCTCAGCACTTTGGGAGGCCGAGGCGGGCGATCACCTGAGGTCAGGAGTTCAAGACCAGCCTGGCCAACATGGTGAAATCCTGTCTTTGAAAAAAATAAATAAAATAAATAAATAAAAATGAATTAATTAAGACTGGCCAACATGGCGAAACCCCGTCTCTACAATACAAAAATTAGCTGGGTGTGGTGGCACACGTCTGTAATCCCAGCTACTAGGGAGGATGAGGCAAGAGAATCGCTCGAACTCGGGAGGAGGAGGCTGGAGTAAGCACCACTGCACTCCAACCTGGGAAACAGAGCAAGACTCTGTCTCAATAAACAAATAAATAAATAAAATTTTACAACCTATAATAAGGCAACTAAACACAGGATCTGTTATACACGTTGTATCCAGTTATCTAGCATTAGCTTCAGCACCTACTTGAAAGCTAAAAGAAAGTTACCAGAAAGGAGATCACAGTGAGCCCTCCAGCTCCAGAGGAATGTATGAAGCAACTATTCCACAGTACGGAGACAGAAAAATGAGGACAGCACTAGGCACCATGGTTTAATAGGACAAGCAGGAATAAGTACTACCAAAACCAACAGAATAAATGCTACCAGAAAACTCTATATAGCAAGGCATGCGGCACAGATCCTGCAGTGACCTGAGTGACTGCAGCAAGCACTCTCAGCCACTGACTCATGTCCACCTGCCAAAAGCAGCAGCAATCAGAAGTACAGTGAGTTAAATATCCTCTGGGGCCCTATTTGCACAGTCTCTAAAATCGGTTTGGGCAAATGCCCATGGAGATAGGATTTCTAAAGTATCTTTCAGATATGACCTGTTGGAGGGCCCCAGCAATTCACGGAGGCCTTGACCACCCCAAAAGAGAGGTGTTCATAGGCCAAAGTTAGGAATGAGCTGCAGAGCAAAGTGCACCCATTTATTGTTTCAGATCACAGGCTCCCAGAGAACTGAGTTTATGATCCATGCTTTCTTCACTGCTTCGGATAGTACACGCCTACCCCACCCCAGTACATCCGTTAGTTCCTTGTAAACATTTTGTGGTGCTGGTGATGTTTCGAATCTTTTTTTTTTCCCCTGGTAATATAAACTGGAGAGCGTGAACCAAGCCATTCGATTACATGTTGTGTTTGAGCAACATCATCCACGCTAACTGTGAGCTTACTGGACCCTGGCCCAGCCGTGCCCAGCGACCGTGGACACTGAACTAAGCCAGAGCTGGTGCTCACGTGAACACAAGGGCAGAGGAGGATTCGGAGCTCTAGGGGATACAGCAAGAAGGGTAGTGCAGGCTTAACTGCTGGCCCGGTGCTTCCAGCTCAGCCGAGGGGCCGCAGGGCAGCAGGCCGCATTCCCCGAGGACAGGCCTCATCTTGTCCCCCGCCCCGACGGCCCCGCGCACTGCAGGAAGGGGGCGGCGACGTTGACCACCGCGAGCCGCCAAAGGATGGCGGCGACTGAGAGCGGCCAAGGCCAAGAAAGCGCACAGCTGCGGCTTTTCTTAGCCGCCGCGCAAGGGCCCCCAGCGTCGCGCGGATCTACCACGGGGAGACTGGAGGCGTCTGAGGCCGCATTCAGAACAAAGGTTCCTCGCGAGGCCAGGGGTGGCAGAGTGTCAAGAGAACATACAGGAGGAGTGGAATGGGGCTTGGGGGATCTAGGGGCGTCCCAGGCGCTCCCCCAGGTTCCGGGCTCCTCACCGCCTCCTACGCGCCGCCATTGCCGCTACCGCCGCCATCTTGTGCCAGATTTGCTCCTTGACCCCGAACCTCCCGCCCCACAGCGCGCGCTCAGCCACGTATACTAGTTCCCGCCCCTTCCGGCCTTCTGATTGGCTCGGCCTGAGCGCCGCCGGGCGGCTGTGTCATTGGTGGAGTGCGTATCGCGCGGCGGGGGTCGGGCCTGCGGGCGGGGGCGGGGCTTCTGGCCAGGGGCGGGGCTTCTGGCCAGGGGCGGGAACGTCCAGAGCCGGGCGCCGTCCGACTTTGCACGCTCTCAGCTTGACAGAAGTATTGGACTGGTTTTCTCAACTCGGCAAAATTTTATTTAGAAAAGAGATGGGAGAGAAAAAAGTGACAGCGCTCTTTAGGCCAAGGACTTAGAAGAGAAACCTCCACACTTCCGTAGAACATTAGTCCCTTCCCTCTTTCAATGCTCAACCTTCCTGGGCTTCCAGAACAAGAAAAGGCTACGTCCCCTGTCGAAGGAGAGTGGACGGTGAAGGCGCCTGGAAACGGCCAGAGAAAAGGCCCAGGCGGTCGATGTTGCGGTGGAGGACACTGTGCAGCACAGCCAGATGGGGTCCACCCTCACCTCCACCCTCCCTGGAGAAGTCCCGGATGAAGCGACCCCGCTCTGATTGGAAGATGAACTTCTGGGGCAAGGGCCCATGCTCCCGGAGAAAGCCCCAGACACTGAGCAGCAGCAGACGCACCTCGAAAGGTGCCAGTTGGCTAAATACTTCGTGCATATTACCCAGGGCCGGAGGCAGAAGGCTTCCCTCAGCCATGACAGCTACTAAGGTGCAGGATGCCTCCAGGTGCCAGGGGGAGTGGGTCGTGTCAGGGTGGCGAGAGGCTTCCCAATGGCCCAAGAGGGCGGCCAGCAGCCCCCGAAGTAGCACGGAACAGTAGCACAGGGCTGGGGGAGCAGCTGCCACCAGCTTTAACAGCTCAAAGAGCAAGGGCTGTTCCCGGAAGCGCCGGCCAATGCGGAGATCCCGCTCCACGGTGGCCCGGGCATGTTCCTCGGGGGGCCAGGCCAGCTCTGCACCAGCTGCATCAGGACACACACTCTCCACCAAGGTCACTGCCACTGCTTTGGCTGCCTCTGGGCTCAGGATGGGCGCCCCCCAGCATCCCCCACATTCAGTGCCCCCTGGGGCACTGCAGCAATGAACCAGGAGGCTGAGGAGGCTCTGGGTGTTATAGATCACTTCCTGCTGATTTCGTGACTGGACAAACTTGGGTGGCTTCAAGCCACGGCCGATGACTCCAGCATGGAAAACTGACCAAATCCCTCCAGGGCCTGGCACAGCTGCCGTGTGCCTCCGGTTAGTGTCCAACAGGGAGGCAGAAGCCAAAGAAGCTGAAACAACTGAGAGAGTCTCATTGTCCCCATCTACTTCCCCTCCAAATAGTTCTGTGTTGCCTCGATGTAAGGCTCCCTCAACCAGCAGCTGCAGAACAGCCTTGAGCCCAGCTGGGGACGTCTGAGACAAGCGGGTGAGAAGCTGAGAGGCTGAGGCCACACCTGGAGGCCCATGCAGCCTCAGAGAGGCGAAGAAGCGGTGTACCCCAGCCCTCACCAGTCCCAAGAGCTGGGAGGGGGACAAGGCTTCAGGAGGAAACGGACAAATGGCCAGGAGGGAGGCAGCAGCTTCAGCTACTTCCTCCTCAGGATGTAGCAAGAGAGGTGCCAGGTCAGACAGATGGGCTGAGGCAGATTCCCCAAAGTGGGCCCCTAGGGCTGCAGGGCCCTCGCCACCCTGCTGTTCCCACCCTACTAGCAGTGCTAAGTTGCGCAGGAATCGGGCCGTGAAGGGAGGCTGTAATGTCCCCGCATGCACCCGAGCCAGGCAGCTTCGGAAAGCCAGAGGCAGGAGGCCAGAGAGACTGACCACTAGCCCTGCATATAACTGGGTGGCCAAACTCAACTCTTCAGGGCTTCGGGCTCGGCTCAGCAGATGGCCCAAGGCCTCAGGTCCACAACTGGGACGGGTATAGACAGACAGCAGGCCCAAGAGCTGGTGCTGCCAGAGGAATCGCTTCCGTTCCAGTCTTAATGTCTCTCCACACAGCTCTCCAACATGGTTTTTTAGTGCATCTAAGAAGGGCACCGGGCGGGGAGGAGGGGGTGGGCCCAGCACCCCTTCACCAGGAGACCCTCCCCGGTGATGAACCAGTTTCTGCAGGTGCAGCAGCAGCAGTTGGATTAGTCGGTCACAGGCCTCACGCACGGTGTCTGGCACAGCCAGGCCCTGGGTAGTAATGACCGAAGCAGGCATAGCTGTGTCCACCAGGAACTGCAGCAAGCGGTAGGCACCTGCCCCAGAGGCCTGGCTCACCAGGTGCACAGCCAGGTTCAACATGTTGTCCAGCTCCTCTCTGGGGAATCCTTGTAGGTGTTGCTGCAGCTGGCTCAGCACAGCTGGGGGCTTGAGGCAATCCACAAGCTCTCCGGAGACTGTGCCCAGCAAAGCTGGTGACATGACTGCCAGCTGCAGTAGGAAGGGAACCGTGGCCTGAAGGGAGGGGTCCCCACTGCGGCCTCCAGGTCCCCCTGCCAGGCTATCATGGAACATTCGCAGGAGCTCCCGTCGGATGCTATCTCCATGGCGGGAAGCCAGGTGCCCTAGGATGCCTACAACTGAGGCAATCTTGGGCACCCGTTTCTCCGCAGGAATGGCAGGAGATCCAGGGAAGGAGTCTGTAGAGGGGGTCTGAGAAGAGCTTCCACCACTACTGCCAGCTCCACCACCAGCCCCACCATGGACACAAAAGTCCTTAAGTCCACAGGAAAGAACTCGGGAAATGATGGTGCCAGGAAAAGAGGAGCCAATATGTGCCACAACCCAGTCAAAGTGTGGAGAATGCTGAACAGAGGTATCCAGCAAGGCATCCACACATGCATCTGGGCAGCTACCAATGAGAGCCGAGAGGCACTGCACATAGATGTCCATTAATGTACGCGTGGCCCTACAACCCATCCACAGCTGTAGCAGTTCATTGAGAGAGCCAGTAGCGTGGGGAACACGCTGGTGCTGGCCCGAGTACGTGCTGCTGAGTTGCCCCATGAGGTCAATGGACCATGCACTAATCACAGGTGCCCAGGCCTTTGGGTTGGCCCGAATAAACTCAGACAGCACCTGCTGTACTTCCTGAACCACATCCTCTAGACCAGGTCCCCCAGCAGGGACATGGGAGGGTGGAGGTGGACGGAGGTGAGGTGGACCAGCCACAGGGCTTTCATCCAGGGCAGCCAGGTGGGCCCGGACACTCTCATCAAAGACACCTCTCAAGTGGTCAAGCACAGCAGCCCGAGCAGGTGGCAAAGAGCGGAGCAGGAGAAGACCACAGCGAGCATGTTCCCGGGCTGAGAGTTGGTGGCCCAGAATAGGGTCTACGCCAGTCAGAAAAGCCTTGATTTCCTGAGACAGCTCCTGAGCACTACAAGGAAGCAAAAGAAACAGACTTAGAGTGTTGTGAGATGTTAGGCAACTTAGCTTTCCTGTATGAGCTTTGTCTTTTATGTAAAATAGGGATAATAAGGCAGGGTGGCTCATGCCTGTAATCCCAGCACTTTGGGAGGCCAAGGCGTGTGGATCATGAGGTCAGGAGTTCAAGCCCAGCCTGGCCAAGATGGTGAAACCCCGTCTCGACTAAAAATATAAAAATTAGCCAGGCA
Source organism: Cacajao melanocephalus (assembly GCA_963573385.1). Classification (NCBI taxonomy): domain Eukaryota; kingdom Metazoa; phylum Chordata; class Mammalia; order Primates; family Pitheciidae; genus Cacajao; species Cacajao melanocephalus. The sequence goes on from CAUYLG010049231.1 coordinate 87,903, forward strand.
TGGTGGCACGTGCTTGTAATCTCAGCTACACAGGAGGCTGAGGCAGAGCTTGCAGTGAGCTGAGATCATGCCACCACACTCCAGCCTGGGCAACAGAGCAAGACTCTGTCTCCAAAAAAAAAAAAAAAAGAAAGAAAATAGGGATAATAATACTTCCCTCATAAGAGAATGTTTACTTGTTTTTCTTTGTTTTGTTTTTTTGAGATAGAGTGTTGCTTTGTCGCTCAGGCTGGAGTGCAATGGTGCCATCTTGGCTCACTGCAACCTCCACCTCCTGGATTCAAGCAATTCTCCTGCCTCAGCCACCAGAGTAGCTGGGAGTACAGGTGTGCGCCACCATGCCCAGCTGATTTTTGTATTTTTAGTAGAAACGGGGTTTTACCATGTTACCCAGGCTGGTCTCGAACTCCTGACCTCAAGTGATCTACCCACCTCAGCCTCCCAAAGTGCTAGGATTACAGGAATAAGCCACTGAGCCCGGCCTGTTTGTGAGACAGGGTCTCACTCCGTCACCCAGGCTGGAGTGCAGTGCCAAGATCACAGCTCATTGCAGTCTCGAACTCCCAGACTCAAAGCATCCTCCCATCTCAGCCTCCTGAGTAGGTGGGACTTCAAGCACTTGCCATGACACCCAGCTAATTTTTTTACTTTTTTGTAGAAATGAGATCTGGCAGGCTGGGCACAATGGCTCACGCCTGTAAACCCAGCATGTTGGGAGGCCAAGACAGGTGGATCACGAGGTCAGGAGTTTGACACCAGCCTGGCCAAAGGGTGAAACCCCGTCTCTACTAAAAATACAAAAATTAACCAGGCGTGGTGGTGGGCACCTGTAATCCCAGCTACTTGGGAGGCTGAGGCAGGATAATTGCTTGAACCCAGGAGGCGAAGGTGGCAGTGAGCTGAGATGGTACCACTGCACTCCAGCCTGGGCAACAGAGCAAGACTCTGTCTCAGGAGAAAAAAAAGAAAATAAAAGAAAAAAGGTCTGGCTTTGTTCCCCAAGCTGGTTTTGTGGTCTCAAGCAGTTTGCCCACCAAAGTGCTGGGATTACAGGTGTGAAGGCACCATGCCTGGCTGAGAATGTTTATAAAGCACTTAAGTACTGCAGAAGGATGGTCTGAGTGAAAAAAAAACACTTACATACCATACCTGATTCACACTAATCAGTCAATAAAAGCTATGTTTCTTTCGATGACAACAGTAATAATATCAGTAATAGATAACTCTTGGAATGTGTCAGGTACTCTTTTAAGTACTTTGCATGTATTATTTAAATCCTGACAAGAGTTGAGTAAGGTAGGTACTATTATGATCCCATTTTACAGACAAATAAATCAAGGCTGGCTGCAGTGACTCATTTCTATAATCCCAGTACTTTGGGAGGCTTAGGCTGGTGGATCGCTTGAGCCCAGGAGGTCAAGACCAGTCTGCGAAACAGTGAAACCCCATCTCTACAAAAAAAAATTAGCCAGGCATGGTGGCATGTGCCTGTGATCCCAGCTACTGAGGAGACTGAGGCAGGAGAATCACTTGAGCCCTGGAGGCAGAGGTTGCAGTGAGCCGAGGTCATACCATTGCACTCCAGCCTGTGTGTGCCATCACAAAAACAAACAAACAAAATCAAGGTTAAGCAATCAGACTATATGCTCCAAGAGTGTAGGAACCATTTCTGTGCTCTTCAACACTGAATCCACTTCTATTGAGGCACATAGTATATGGGAGGTAGTCAATAAATATTTGTTGAATTGACTATATTTGTGTTTCCATAATATCTACTTTAAAACACACTTCCAGGCTGGCTGCAGTGGCTCACACCTGTAATCTTAGCACTTTGGGAGGCCACAGAGGGTGGATCACTTGAGGTCAGGAGTTTGAAACCAGCCTGGCCAACATAGTGAAAACCCATCTGTACTAATAATACAAAAAAAAAAAAAATTAGCCAGGCGTGGTGTAATCCAAGCTACTTGGGAGGCTGAGGCACAAGAATTGCTTGAACCCAAGAGGTGGAGGTTGCAGTGAGCCGAGATCGCACCACTGCACTCCAGCCTCGGTGATAGGGTGACTGACTCAAAAAAAAAAAAAAAAGAAAAAGACACCTTCCCAGCTTTATCACGTTCCACCACTCCCCCCACCCCTCCACCGTCCCCCTGCCCCCTGCTTTCCCACAACAAAAGCACCTTCGAATCTGCTCTTAAGGGGAAAAAAAAATTGTAAGTCCCTTATTAAGGGCTCTCCCTCCTAACATCTGTTTCTTTCCATCTTCTGCAAAATCTTAATCACCTACCACCACATCAACAACCACCACCTACCCAGCACCCTCAAAGTGCCTGGACATCAGGGTATTCCAGGGCACAGAGTAATAATGCTTTTCCACCCTCTCCCTCCTGAAACATATGGGTTCACTCTTAGAGGTTCACAAGCCAGTATTATGGGAGGAGGCAAATCCCTTTCTCTTGTCTCTTCTGTCAAAGAAGACCGCATCCTCTAGGTGCTAATAGGGCTCTGACAGTGCCATTCCTCTGTTTCCTCCAAAAAACACCCTAATATAAGGGAGTATCTCAACCGGACTGCATTCAGTGGGTAGTTCTAGGCCTGGGGTCTCAGGGAATCTCTACGAAGTCAGGACCCTGGGTTTCCTAGGGTCAAAAATGGGCAGAGCAGCCGGGTTCCCAAGAGTTCTGATATCCCCGACTCTTGGGAAAGGAAGGCCGGGGTCGAGGGTAGCTAAGCATTGGAGTCTAGCGAGAGGCAGTCCCGAGGTCTTGGGAGGTCATGCACTGGAGCCCTGAGTTTTGGTGAGGCAATCCCTGAGTTCTGTGAGGACCCTATCAGGAATCTGAGAACCCTGACGTGAGTTCTCGAGGTAGGATCCGAGTTTCTACCGAGAAGGCTAGGGAAGGGCAGGGGGCCGCGCGGTGGGGGTAAGGTGCCAAGGGCTCTAACTACCTGAGAGGCGCGGGACCGTGGGTGGCCGGGGCAGGCCCAGGAGGCCCTGGGGCCCCGGGAGGGTCGCACAGCGCGGACATCCCGGAGCCCGAGCCGAGCCCGAGGCGGGAGCTGCAGAGCGCAAGCAGCGCATGCGCGCTGACAGGAAACGCGAAAGGAACTGGATACTAGGCCTCTCAGGAAAATTAATCCGGCGATGTCCTCTACTCTCTTACATTGGTTCCGCACCCTATCGGAGTCCCAGGGCAGAATCCCGGGACGATGATAGCGGGAAGCCAATCCGCCCTATATGCAACCGCTTTATTCAAAAACCCATTGACGTACAGACTAGGGCGGGCGCAGTGGCTCACGTCTGTAATCCCAGCACTTTGGGAGCCCGAGGCGGGTGGATCACCTGAGGTCAGCAGTTCAAGACCAGCCCCGGCGTGGTGGTTTACGCCTGTAATCCCAACAGCTTGGGAGGCTAAGGCAGGAGAATCGCTTGAACCCGGGAGGCGGACGTTGCAGTGAGGCGAGATCACGCCACTGCACTCCAGCCTGGGCAACAGCGAGACTCCGTCTCAAAAGAAAAAAGAAATTAGCCGTGCGTGGTGGCAGGCGCCTGTAATCCCAGCTACTCCGGAAATTCCAGAGTTCAATTATTTACAGTGTTTCTACCACCTATTACCAAGCATCATTCTTGGACAATAAATATGAGGCAATTTCTACTCCTAGCTCTGCCTCAAACTTGGACCCAACACTTCCCTTCTCTCGGCCTCAGATCTATGAAAGGGAGCTTTTGAACCAGATGAATTCTTCCAGCTATGAGACTAGAATGTATTTCTTGACCTTAGAGATTGCATAATCTAAGGATGTTCGTTTTGGAGTTGGACAGATCTGGATTCCTATCTGCCATATTTTTTTTAAAAAAAAAAAAAGATGGGGTTTCACAATATTGGTCAGGCTGGTCTCGAACTCCTGACCTCAGGTGATCCGCCTGCCTCAGCCTTCCAAAGAGCTGGGATTACAGGCATGAGCCACTGCACCCAGCCCTATCTGCCATTTAGTAAAACAACGCCGAGCAAGTGACCCAGCTATTTGGAGCCTGTTTCCTTGTCTGTAAAACGAGCATGACACCTCCATCTCACAGACTTTGTGAAGGTCACTTGAGATAATTTACGTAGCGCTTAGTGTAAATGCTAGATACAGAAACTCCTCTTTGAATGACAACAGTGACAAGAGGCAGTTTGAAGGACTCTGGAATTAGACTGCCTGGACCCAAATTCCTTCTATAATTTTCTAGCCAGTTACCACGGACAAGTTTTTAGGTACCTTGATTTTACCTCTCTAAAATGGGGATAGTGGCTGGGAGCAGTGGCTCACACCTGTAATCCCAGCACTTTGAGAGGCTGAGGCAAGCGGATCACTTGCAGTTGGGAGTTCAAGAACAGCTTGGCCAACATGATGAAAACCCATCTCTACTAAAAATACAAAAAATTAGCTAGGTATGGTGGCAGTATCTGTAATCCCAGCTACTCGGGAGGCTGAGGCAGGAAAATCGCTTGAATGCGGGAGGCAAAGGTTGCAGTGAGCTGAGATCCCACCACTGCACTCCAGTCTGGGCAACAGAGCAAAACTCCTACCAAAAAAAAAGAAAGAAAAGAAATTGTAAGTTTGGAAAAGGTAATGAATGAGGGTTGGAGCTGGGCAATGAGTAATATTTTGTCTACTTTTGTATATGTTTAAGATGTTTCCATAATAAAAAGCAAAATATAACTAATATAAACAACTTTATTTTATTTTATTTTGAGACAGAGTCTCACTCTGTTGCCCAGGCTGGAGTGCAGTGGCATAATCTCAGCTTACTGCAACCTCAACCTCCCGGGTTCAAGCAATTCTCCTGCCTCAGCCTCCTAAGTAGCTGGAATTACAGGCGAGTGCCACCATGCCTGGCTAATTTTTGTATTTTTAGTAGAGATGGGGCTTCACCATGTTGGGTAGGCTGGTCTTGAACTCCTGACCTCAGATGATTTGCCCATCTTGGACTCTGAAGGTTCTGGGATTACAGGCTTGAGCCACCGCACCCCACGGAAAACAACTTTAATACTTCTCATTATGCTTATAATAAAATTTGTATTCCCTACTGGCCCTAAGTTTTATGACTCTTGTATTCCTCTCCAACTTCATCTCTTGTCAGCTGCCCCTTTCTCATTCCACTCAGAGCTACACTCAACTTCTAACAGTTCCTAGAACACAGTAAGCTCCTTTTCCCTGTCTCTCTCACAGAGAGAACAAAACTGTGAATGATTGAGTATACCAAGCTATTGAATGTGTCTTTCCTTCTCTTTCCCATCTCCTCCGCTCCTTTCCTTACTGTATCTGAACACAGTTCAATTCCTTTTTTTTTTTTTTTTTTTGAGACAGAGTCTCGGCTCACTGTAACCTCTGCCTCCCAGGTTCAAGCAAGTCTCCTGACTCCGCCTCCCAAGTAGTTGTGACTACAGGCATGTGCCACCACACCTGGCTAGTTTTAGTATTTTTAGTACAGACAAGGTTTCATCATGTTAGCCAGGCTGGTCTCAAACTCCTGACCTCAAATGATCTGCCCACCTCAGCCTCCCAAACTGTTGGGATTACAGGTGGGAGCCATCATGCCAGTAATTTCACGCCAGTTCAATTTCAAGAGAAAACTTTTCCTGTGTTTAAAATGACATTGGTGGGGCATGGTGGCTCATGCCTGTAATCCCAACACTTTGGGAAGCCGAGGCAGGTGGATCACTTGAGCCCAGGAGTTGGAGGCCAGCCTAGGCAAAATGGCAAAACCCTGTTTCTACAAAAAATAAAAAACTTTGCTGGCCATGATGGCATGCACCTCTAGTCCCAGCTCCCTGGGAGGCTTAGATGGGAGGATCACCTGAGCCCAAGAGGTTCAGGCTGCAATAAGCAGTGGTCATGCCACTGCACTCCAGCCTGGGTGGCAGAAAGAGACCCTGCCTCAAGAAAACCAATGAGGCCAGTCGTGGTGTCTCATGCCTGTAATCCCAGCACTTTGGGAGGCCGAGGTGGGTGGATTACCTGAGGTCAGGAGTTTGAGACCAGCCTGGCCAACATGGTGAAACCCCATCTCTACTAAAAACACAGAAATCAGCCAAGTGTGGTGGCATGCACCTGTAATCCCAGCTACTTGGGAGGCTGAGGAGAATCACTTGAACCTGGGAAGCAGAGGTTGCAGTGAGCCAAGATCGCACCACTGCACTCCAGCCTGGGCTATAGAGCAAGAATCTGTCTCAAAAAAAAAAAGAAACAAACAAAATAACTGGACAGACTGGGTGCGGTGGCTCACGCCTGTAATCGCAGCACTTTGGGAGGCTGAGGCAGGCAGATCATGAGGTCAGGAGATCCAGATCATCCTGGCTAATACAGTGAAACCCCATCTCTACTAAAAATACAAAAAATTAACCGGGCATGGTGGCACGTGCCTGTAATTCCAGCTACTCAGGAGGCAGGTACTCGGGATGCTGAGGCAGGAGAATCACTTAAACCCGGGAAGCAGAGGTTTCAGTGAGCCAATTTGTCTTAAAAAAAAAAAACAAAACACTGGACATTAAGTGAAATATTGTACAGGGAAAAAAAAACTGGACATTATACTTTTTTACTAGCGAAATTGCTGACTCCAAGTTCCTAGGCAGGGAAAATACTAGGTGAGTCTGAAATATATTATTGCTTCAGAAAGCCATGAAGTGCTCAAATACTGTGGTGTGTCATAAGGACTTAGGGAACAACTTGAAGAAGCTGTCATTGGCCAAACTGGTCATAATTTCAGCCTGAAAAAAGTGATAGTAATACATTATAACATATGTGAAAAAATCTGTAAATTCATAGTCATAATAAAAAATGGGCAGGGCTCTTCTTTTCTGTTGTTGAGAAGTCTTACTCTATTACCCAGGCAGGAGTGCAGTGGTACAATCTCGGCTCACTGCAACCTCCCCCTCCCGGGTTCAAGTGATTCTTCTGCCTCAGCCTCCCAAGTAGCTGGGACTATAGGTGCAGGCCACCACACCTGGCTAATTTTTTGCATTTTCAGTAAAGACGGGGTTTTACCATGTTGGCCAGGCTGGTCTCGAACTACTGACCTCAGGTGATCTCCTGACCTCAGATGATCCCCTGCCCTCAGTTGCCCATAGTGCTGGGATTACAGGAGTGAGCTACCATGCATGGCCTGGGCTCTTCTTAATAGAATGTCATAAGAATAATATGAATGAATGAATGACAGTATTGGAAAATCACCATTTTGAAACATAGTGATAACTAATTCAGGTAAACATTATCATGGCAACTAAACCATTTGGTGGGCCTGGTACAGTGGCTCACACCTGTAATCCCAAAACTTTGGGAAGCCTAAGTGAGCGTATCATTTCAGCTCAGGAGTTTGAGACCAGCCTGGCCAACATGGTGAAACTCCATCTTTACTAAAAATACAACAACAACAAAAAAAATGGCCAGGCGCGATGGCTCATGCCTATAATCCCAGCACTTTGGGAGACTGAGGAGGGCAAATCACTAGGTCAGGAGCTTGAAATCAGCTTGGCCAACATTGTGAAACCTCATCTCTACTAAAAATACAAAAATAATGGTGGCTTATGCCTGTAATCCCAGTACATTGGGAAGTGGAGACAGGTGAATCACAAGGTCAGGAATTCAAAACCAGCCTGACCAACATGGTGAAACCCCATCTTTACTAAAAATACAAAAATTAGTCAGGCATGGTGGCATGAGCCTGTAATCCCAGCTACTCAGGAGGCTGAAGCAGTAGAATTGCTTGAACCTGGGAGAAGGAGGTTGCAGTGAGCTGAGATTGTGCTACTGCACTCCAGCCTGGGCGACAGAGTAAGACTCTGTCTCAAAAAACAAAAAAGAAAAACTGAATACTGAATATGAATATTAGGTATTTAATTAATGTTAAACATCTTAGCTATGATTATAGTATTTTGGCTACATAGAAGGATGTCCTTAGGAATAAGGTTTCACGTCGTCCATATTTGACTTCCAAACGATTTAATTCAATAAGGACAAGGAAAATGCAGATTCACAAGTGTAGCACAGTATTAATAATTGGTAATACTGAATCTAGTAGAGGTAATACTAAATCTAAGTAGAGGGCATATATAGCAGTTTGTTTATTGTACTGATCACGTTACTGAAAGATTGTTTTGTTTGTTTTTTCTTTGAGACACGGTCTCGCTCTGTCGCCAGGTTGGAGTGCAGTGGCACAATCTTGGCTCACTGCAACTTCTGCCTCCTGGGTTCAAGGGATTCTCCTGCCTCAGCATCCCGAGTAGCTGGGACTACAGGCGCGCACCACCATGCTCAGCTAATTTTTGTATTTTTAGTAGAGGTGGGGTTTCACCATATTGGCCAGACTGGTCTCAAACTCCTGACTTCAGGTGATTTGCCCACCTCGGCCTCCCAAAGTGCTGGGATCACAGGTGTGAGCCACTACACCCGGCTTTTTTTGGGGGGCAGGGGATGGTCTCACTCTGTCGCCCAGGCTGGAGTGCAGTGGTGCAATCTCGATTCACTAAAACCTCCGCCTCCTAGGTTCAAGCAATTCCCTGCGTCAGCCTCCTGAGTAACTGGGATTACAGACGCCTGCCACCATGCCCAGCTAATTTTTGTATTTTTAGTAGAGACAGGGTTTCACCATCTTGGCCAAGCTGGGCTTGAACTCCTGATCTTGTGATCCACCTGCCTCAGCCTCCCAAAGTGCTGGGATTACAGGTGTGAGCCACTGCATCTGGCCTTTGTTTTTTGTTTTTTAAGATGGAGTCTTGGTCTGTCGCCTGGGCTGGAGCGCAATTGCACAATCTCGGCTCACTGCAACCTCCACCTCCCGGGTTCAAGCAATTCTCCCGCCTCAGCCTCTGAAGTAGCTGGGAATACAGGTGCTCACCATCACACCCAGCTAATCTTTTGCATTTTTAGTAGAGACAGGATTTCACCATGGTAGCCAGGATGGTCTCGATCTCCTCACCTCGTGAGCCACCCTCCTCAGCCTCCCAAACTGTTGTCATTACATGCGTGAGCCAGTGTCCAGAAATGTTCAAAGTATAAAGATGGCAGAAGGGGGCCAGTTGCGGTGGCTAACACCTGTAATCCCAGCACTTTGGGAGGCCAAGGCAGGCCGATCACGAGGTCAAGGGATCAAGACCATTCTGGCCAAAGTAGTAAAATCCCGTCTCTACTAAAAATACAAAAATTATTTTTTGGGGGGTGTCATGGTGCACGCCTGTAGTGCCAGTTACTCAGGAGGCTGAGGCAGGACAATCACTTGAACCCAGACGGCGGAGGTCTCACCACGGCACTCCAGCCTGGCAACAGAGGGAGACTTTGTCTCAAAAAAAAAAAAAAAGGTAAGCAGTACGAGACGTGCCTGGGTAACATAGTGAAACCCCGTCTCAACTAAAAATACAAGAAAAGTTAGCTGAGTGTGGTGGCGGACACCTGTAGTCCCAAGCTACTTGGGAGGCTGAGGCAGGAGAATCGCTTGAACCCAGGAGGCCGAGGTTACTGTGAGCTGAGACCACACCATTGCACTCCAGCCTGGGTGACAGAGCGAGACTGTCTCAAAAATAAAAAAAGCAGCAAGACAGAAGAGGTAAAGTGACTTGGTCATAAGGGGCAGTGGCAGAACTGGTGTCAGGACCCTTACCTCTGCCATCCCTACAATGATCTATATGTATATTTTTTGAGAGAAGGGCTCACTCTGTTGCCCAGGCTGATGTGCAAGTGGCATAATTTCTACTCACTGTAACTTCAACCTCTCAAATAGTCTGTATCTTTGTCATAAATGGAAAGTTAGAGTATCACTCGCTAGGGAGACAGATGTGATCACAGCACACTACAGCCTTGAGTTCCTGGCCTCAAGCAATACCCCTGCAGGCACCACCACTCCTTTTTGTTGTTGGAGACAGGGTTTCACTATTGTTGCCCAAGCTGGAGTGCAATGGCATGATCTCGGCTCACTGCAACCTCCACCTCCCGGGTTCAAGTGATTCTCCTGCCTCAGCCTCCAGAGTAGCTGAGATTACAAGCATGTGCCACCATGCCTGGCTAATTTTATATTATTAATAGAGACAGTGTTTCACCATGTTGGCCAGGCTGGTCTCAAACTCCTGACCTCAGGTGATCCGCCCACCTTACTGGGATTACAGTGAGTACTGTAATTACACCTCAGTCTCCCAAAGTGCTGGAATTACAGGTGTGAGCCACTGCGCCCAGCCAGGCACCACCACTCTTTAGGGCAGAGTCTGGCATCTTGCTGCATTTGCTCAAGCAAGCTCTGTGGGTCCTGTTTCCTATCTCATTGTTGAGTATGTTTTCATATTCACCAATATTTTCATGGCCCATCCCCATTTCTACATATAATCACACACATCTCAGAGTGCTAGGGCTTTATTACAAACGGAGTTGACTGCTGCAGAGGCCCTTCTCCAATCTTTCTTCTCAACTTTCTCAACTTTCTTCCCTCCCAAAGACATCCCTCTAGGGGAGGTCAGCAGGCCATTAGGGAGGAGGAAATCTGGAAAGTAAAAAGGGGCACTGCTTTTATCAAAGTGCTCTGAAACATCCACTGAGTCTGAAGGCTGGCTCCAGTTGAGAATCTTCTAGCGGAAGAGGTTTAGCTCTTATCTTCAAGGTCCTTCATTTCTACGTCCTGAGGGGCTTTTGTCTTCTTTTGCCTTTTGAGCTGTGGTTCACTAGTCCTGGCTGGCTTTGTAGGGGCTTCCACTGAGTAAAGGGAAGAAGGAAGTATTAACCCAAATAAATCCAGGCTTTCCCTCACCCACCTCTATCCCAGACTCACCTTCCATGGCTGCCTTGTCTTTCCGGGCAAGCCGGATCTGCTGCAGGAGTTTTCTGCGCTTCTTCCCCGACAGAGTAATGTTGGCACGTGCACTGGACCTGATGGATAGGTGAAAGTAAAGATATCTAGGTTAACCCGAACCAACTGAGGTCACACAAATGGTTCTGGCTCTAGAAAAAGTATTAAATAAATATAACATAAATATAAATGATAAAGTATTAAATATAGAAAAACTATTAAACAAAGTACTTAACATTAATTGTTAAAGTTTTGTATGCAGTAGAAACCCTAAATATTTACATTGACGAAGGGATATAGACGCGGCGCGGCGGCTCACGCCTGTAATCCCAACACTTTGGGAGGCTGAGGTGGGAGGACCACCTGGGGTCAGCAGTTCAAGATCAGCACTGCCAACATGGTGAAACCCAAGGAGGTGAGCTGAGAGGTGAAGCTGCTTCGGAGCTCTGCAGGGAGGAGGGCAGACTCGGTGGTGACTACAAACAGGAAGAGGGTCTGGTACTCACGCCCGCTTCTTGAGATGGTGCCTCGTGATCAGCCCTTGGTCTATCACAGCCCCGATCACCCGGTGCCTCAGACGCCGCTCCCGATTCAACACCCGCCGGCGTTTGAACAGCTTCTTCTTCAGCTCCTACCCGGGGGAAAGATGCGAATTAGATGGAGGCAGCGCGCCGCAACCCCCGGCTGCTCCACCAGGCAACCCGGATCCCCGATTGATCCCATCTCAGGCGAGACAAAAGGGCTCGGGGACGCTTGAGGAAACAAAGCCGCGGCCCCCACACAGTCACCGTTCGGGGCCGGTTGATCTTTCCCCCGGGAGCTCCCATAGTCACGCCGCTACGCCAGCTCACGGTCCGTACTTCCGCTCCTCACCGGATCCGGGGGGCTCCGCCCCGGCCTTCCGCGGGCCAATCGCAACTCGGGGGCGGGTCCTTGGGCTATATAAAGGAGCTCCGTGAGCGTGGAGGTCTTTTGGAGGGCGGAGAGCTGGTAAGTGTGGGATTTACTGTAGTATCCGAATTAAGCGTCCGGGTGGAGTAGGGGTGCCGGGCGGAGGGCTCTGGACTGGGCCTCAGGACCCTCCTTTTCTTGGCGGGGACCGGGATTGTGGTCTCGCTCCCCGTAATGTACGGAGGAAGAGGGAAAGGGCTCTGGCCCCCTCGGTGTCATGTCTTCGGTGCCGGTGGCTTCCCATCCGCTGGTTCTATCCTCAAGCGCCGAGACACCGGGCATCTCGGAGCAAGGCAACCGAGATCCAGATGTTATCCTTCACGGGGGTGCTCACACTTTCTCATTTGATTTCAGGTCTGCGGACGTTGTATCCCCTCTTCCACTTCCCGCTGCAGCCAATAAAGGCCGTTCCTACCATAGTCGGTCTGTGTCCGCGTTCTTTTTTCCGAGACTACAGAGTTCAGGGAAGCTGTACGAGTTCTTCTGCTACGCGGAATTTGCATATCTTCTCCTGGATCTCAGGCCTCCGGCTAGAGTAGGGTGGACACTTCACGCAAGGTTCTCTGGTCGACATTACCCTGACTTCCAGATGGCCGCGCTGCGTCGAATGCTCCACTTGCCGAGCCTCGTGGCAGGGGCGTGCCTCCCTTTTGCGGGTAGGGAGGTGGGGGCAGAGTGGGGAGGGCAATGTGGGTTCCTCGTGACCTGAGAGCCTAGTCCCTGAAATTGTGGCTCTCAGACTCCACCGCGGGCCGGGCGCAGTGGCTCATGCTTGTAATCCTAACATTTTGCGAGGCCCAGGCGGACAGATCGCTTGAGCCCAGGAGTAAAAGACCAGCCTAGGGCCACATGGCGAAACCCTGTCTACAAAAAAATACAAAAATTAACAGGGCATGGTGGCGCCTGTAGTCCTAGCTACTCAGGAGGCCCAGGTGGGAGGATCACCGGAGCCCGGGAGGTCGAGGCTGCAGTTAACCATGATTGAGTCACTTAACTCCAGCCTGGGTCACAGAGCAAGAACTGTCCCCCTCCTACAAAAAAAAATAAAAGACCTCAGTGTCCTCGTGTGTATATGCACCGTTTTTGCAGTGGCGAGATAGACGGAGTAACATGTACCCTCCAACCGTGTCCACAGGCTCACTGGCTGGTAGCTCCCGGACGGACCGCCGTTTCTGGGATCAGCTCCACTCCCAGCCCTGTTTGGGCAGTGTCCCCACCTTCGACTGGTTCTTTGGATATGAAGAAGTCCAGGGGCTCCTACTGCCATTGCTGCAGGAGGCACGGGCTGCTTGTCCTCTGCGGGTGCTGGATGTGGGCTGTGGGACCTCCAGCCTATGTACTGGCCTCTACACCAAATCCCCACACCCGGTGGATGTGCTTGGGGTGGACTTTTCTTTTGTGGCTGTGGCCCAAATGAACAGCCTCCTGGAGGGTGGCCAAGGCCAAGCACCTCTATGCCCTGGGCACCCTGCTTCCTGCCTCCGCTTCATGCAGGCTGATGCCCAGAACCTGGAGGCTGTGGCTTCTTCAGGCTCTTTCCAACTACTGCTGGACAAGGGCACCTGGGATGCTGTTGCCCGGGGGGGTCTGCCTAGGGCTTACCAGCTGCTATCAGAATGCTTGAGGGTTCTAAGCCCTCAGGGGACCCTGATTCAGTTCTCAGATGAGGACCCTGATGTGCGACTGCCCTGCCTGGAACAAGGGTCCCGTGGCTGGACTGTGACTGTGCAGGAGCTAGGCCCATTCAGGGGCATCACCTACTTTGCTTACTTGATTCAAGGCTCTCATTAAAGACATGTTAGTAGTCCTGACCCTAGTATTTCTGTGGGCAAGGAGAGGGCTGAAGAGTGAGCTATGTCTTTCCAAGGTATCTGGCTGGATGCAAAGTGAGAATTAGAGTCCTGGCTTCCACATTTACTAGCTGGATGCACTATTACTGAATGTTTCTGTGCCCCAGTTTACTCATCTGCAGAGTGGGAATAACCTGGAGTTGGAATATTCAGCACAAGATGAGTACTGAAAAGAAGTTTCAAGGAATCCAAACTGCTCCCACCCCCTCACCACGCACCGACTGACTTGTAAATTTTTCTCACCTGTAAAAGGAGATTGTGAGAGGATGGGCATAAGGAGCTTCATAAACCTGGATGAGATGTTTGAAGGGGAGGGAACAATACTTACCCTCAAAGCTACTGGGAGGCAGGAGATGGGAATATTCCACAAAGCTGCTTCTGCAAACATGGGACCCTGTTGCTGAGTCCCAGAAAGGACAGTGGTTGGTGGTTTCCTGACACTCCGTGTCCTCAGGAATCCAACAAGCATCTTCCTCATCCTGGTCCTGCCCCCAGCTGAGTCCAGCATTAGATGTTCTTAAAGGAGATCTAGTGTCCTGTGGGCTCCAAGCCCAGCCTGTGATGGAGAAGAGAGGAGAGTTACAATGAAAAATATTACTGATACATTATCAAATTACAAAACTAGGCCAGGCATGGTGGCTCATGCCTGTAATCAGCACTTTGGGAAGCCAACCTTGGCAGATTGCTTGAGTCCAGGAGTTTCAGCCCTGGCAATAAAGTGACACCCCTAACTACAAAATTAGCCAGGTGTAGTGGCACAGGCCTGTAGTCGCAACTACTCAGGAGGCTAAGCTGGGAGGACTGCTTGAGCACTGGGAGGTCGAAGCTGCAGTGCGGTGTGATATGCTGCTGCACTCCAGCCAAAAATTACTTTCTGTGGCAGTTTTTGCTCATGAAAAAATATAGCAATTATATGACTAAGAGCCTAACTTTGCAGCCTCAATTTTCTCATTTATAAAGGGGAAATACCTTCATTGGGTTGTTCTGAAAATCAGAACAAGTAAAACTGTTTAGCATAGTACCCGGCACATAGTAAATGCTCAAAGAAATGTAGCTTTTTTTTTCTGAGACAGAGTTTCGCTCTTGTTACCCAGGCTGGAGTGCAATGGTGCGATCTCAGCTCACCACAACCTCCGCCTCCTGGGTTCAAGCAATTCTCCTGCCTCAGCCTCCCGAGTAGCTGGGACTACAGGCATGTGCCATCATGCCCAGGTAGTTTTTGTATTTTTAGTAGATACGGGGTTTCACCATGTTGACCAGGATGGTCTCGATCTCGTGACCTCGTGATCCACTCACCACGGCCTCCCAAAGTGCTGGGATTACAGGCGTAAGCCACCGTGCCCAGCCAAAATGTAGCTTCTATAACAGTACACAGACATGAAAAAAGTCTAGACGAGAAGGCATCGAAAATGTAAACTATTTTTAGGTAGTTGGACTTGAGATAACTATCTTTTCCTGCAGCAATGTAAATATTTTGAAAGTACAGATTAAAGGATGCCACCCATTCTGATGCCAGAACTGTTCTCCAAAGTTCACCAACTTTGCCAACTGCCTTGACTTTTCTCTCCCAGATCTTCACATTTATTGAGCACCTGCTGTGTTCCTGGCACTGCTGAATGCAGGGGTCATAACTGACATCCATCTTGGCTCTGCCCAGAACATTCAGATTGCAGTGGCCTCCTGAATGAGCTACCTCACTCACCTGGCTCTTCAATTTGGTCTTGGAAAAAGGCCTCTGCCTCCTCTTCCTCACCATCAGTGAGCAGCAGCAGCTCCTCATGGGGCCAGTGGAGATCCCCACTCTCTTCATTCACCTCAGAGGCTCCCACCACAATAGATGGCAGATGGTACTTTTGAGAGAAAACCTGAATAGGGACAGCAGGGAGGTTGGCCCAAATTGGAGGGTAAGCCAGCTGCCAGATACAAGGTGGAGAAGTACTAACCTGAATATCCTGGTGACCTTCAGCCTTGCCAATCTCTCCTCTGTCCCCAAGAGGGTTGGGCAGCCTGGGACTTTCTGGATGCTGGGAGGAGGCTAGGCTATTTCTATTCCAAAGCCCATCCTCCTCGCTGCTCCCTGGCACAAGGGCCATGGTGGTGATTCTTAGGAGTGCAAGATGATTGAACTCAGAGGAGAGTACTCCTTGCCCAGTGCACACCACAAACTGTTCCTTTAATCTTCTTTGGAGCCTGGCTCCTTAAGCACTGACGTGCTAGGCGATTATGGGCTTCCTGGGGAGGGGAAAATGCCCAAGAGGTGAGATAGGATCTTTATTTCTACTTACTCCGTGGAGACACTGGGATGGCAGCAAGGGTAGGAGATAAGGGCACCTGGATTAAAGCCCTGTGAGCCGAGAGTTTTGATGACAACTTGGAATTTCCTGACTCCTTTGCTTACTGATTTTCCTAAGCTGGCATGTTTGTATGTTATTTAATGAATATTTTTATGGTGTTTACTCTTTGTCAGGAGCTGTTTTGATTGCTTTACATGTAATTCATTTAATTATCCTAAAACTATGAGACAGGTACTGTTATAAGCTTCATTTCTGATGCAGAAACCAGGGCATAAGAACTTGCCTAGGATCAGTCACACAGCTAAGAGGTGTTTTCTTCTGTAAAGCAGAATTCAGCATGTCACACGAATCCAGCCTTTTCCTGGCGGAAAACAAAACAAAGCAAAAACCAACACCAGCCGGGCGTGGTAGCTCGTGCCTGTAATCCCAGCTATTCGGGAGGCTGAGGCAGGAGGATCGCTTGGGCCTAGGAGGTCAAGGCTTCAGTGAGCCGTGATCGCGCCACTGCACTCCAACCCTGGGCAACAGAGTGAGACCGTGTCTCTAAAAACAAACAAAACCACGCCCCCCCCAAAAAAAACCCCAAGCAATACGAAGTGTGTACCATGACGAGAAAAGGAACAGGTTGTTTGTAAAACAAATTTTAAAGATATCGTTTCTCCAACCAGTACACTTGACTTTGAGTGTTTATTCCAGAGTTGAGGGGATGGAGAGGGGATAATAGATTGACGTGTGTATGTGTGTGGATAACCTCCACGCGCTGTGTGACTGCAGAAAACCAGAGGACAGCTCGGCCCTCTACTGATCCGGAAACTTCGGAAGACACAAAAGTGGGCAATTATAAAACCCACGGCAACCATGAAGACACGCACTCTCCCCCTAGCAATCCTACTCTGAAATTGAGGACATAAGGTCCCCGCGCTCAGCCCTTGGTGCCAGCACCTCTTCACATCCTCAACGCCCTCAGCTAAACCTGAGACCCAGGCGCGCTGGATTCTAAACGTTTCCTTGAGCAGGTCCTCTCTAGCCCGCCGCTTCTCTATGGTTTCCGCTATAGGGTGCTCTAGCCTGCGCAGGCGGGCAGTGAGACGGCGCGGCGACAGCTCGCAGCTGCGGGAGACTCTGGAAGGCGCACCCCTGGCTCCGCAGGCGGCCATGCAGTCCTTGAGGAAAATGCTGATCACGGCCGCAGTGCTGGGCGCAGGGGCTGGCGTGGGCTCTGCGCTGTTTGTTATTGTGACCCCGAGAGGGCAGCGGAAGCAGGAAATGCTGAAGGTGGAAGCAACTGGTAGTCCCGAGGTTGGGTGGGCGGGTGGAGAGCCCCGGACTGGAGCTCCTGCGAACCTCCCTTCCTGCCCTCAGGAGATGCCACTGCAGGACCCGCTGAGCAGGGACGAGATGGCCAGGACCAAGCAGCTAGTGATGGACGTTCTGCAGGAAGCAGCGACCACGCAGGAGAACGTGGCGTGGAGGAAGAACTGGATAGTTGGCGGCGAAGGCGGCAAAGGCGGGAAGTCAGGATGAGACCGGACTTGCCCCCAGTGGGCGCTGGGACCTTGGCTAGGGCGCAGGAGTCTGAGGCAGCCTTTCTCCTTCGTGGGCCCTGCGGGGAGTCCGGACCGAGATGCCATTCCCAGGACTTTTTGGGGTCCTGTGAGCTGCCATCGGGTGAGCACATTCCCCCCAAACCCTGCACTGATTGCTTTAAAGTCCGCAAAAGTGGACGGGGCCGAGACACGAGTCGGCTGTGGTGAACTGAAAGAACCACGTTCCTCCATCCAGATGAGCCCCGCAGTCGACGCCTGTCAATGCTTAGACACTAGTGGTCGGTGCTCGGGGCGCGGGCTGCAGCTGCTGTCTGTCCCACCCCACCAGGAGAGGTTGACCCAATAGGTATATCGACCACATTTTCTTTTCTATTTGAGATGGAGTCTCACTGTCACCCAGGCTGGAGTGCAGTGGCCCGATCTCAGCTCACTGCAACCTCGGCCTACCAGGTTCACGCAATTCTCGTGTCTCAGCCTCCCGAGTAGCTGAGATTACAGGCGCACACTACCACGCCCAGCTAATTTGTGTGTGTGTGTGTGTGTGTGTGTGTGTGTGTGTGTGTGTGTGTGTTTTGTTTTGTTTTTTTAAAGACGGGGTTTCACCATATTCGTCAGGCTGGTCTTGAACTTCTGACATCAAGTGACCCGCCCGCCTCAGCCTCCCAAAGTGCTGGGATTACAGGCGTGAGCCACCGCTAATTTTTGTGTTTTTAGTAGAGACAGGGTTTCACCATGTCGGCCAGCCTGGTCTCGAACGCCAGACCTCAGGTGGTCTGCCCGCCTCGGCCTCCCTAAGTGGTGGGATTACAGGTGGGAGACACCTCAACATGCTGTGACCACATTTTCAAAACAGGTCATGTGGCGTCAAGTTAGAGTGTACTTCAGGGGATAACAGTGGGACATTCTTAAAATCTGAACTATCCTGGAAAATCTTGTAGCAGTGGATGCCTATAGAGGACACTCAGGACTCCTGTCCTTAGAGTGAGACTGGAGGGGCATCTAGTACTTAACATATGCCACAATGCTTTCTGTCACCATTATCTAACCTCTAGTTAAACAAGCTTGGAAGGCTGACTTACTAGTAGTAAAAGGAATGTGCTTTGAGTCACAGATCTTGGTTCATCTCTAGCATGTAATAAACCTCAGTCCTGTTCTATGAAATGTCATAACTATGAGGATTATTGTAAAAAATTTAGAAATGTAAAGTGGTCTCCAATCTCTGAATCTGGTCAGGTTTTATTGGAGATGCCACTGAGGGGATGAAATAAAACTGTGGGGTCCCAGCTCCACAGCCTAGTCAACCAAGTCGCTCTTTTGCCTGCTTTATATCCTGTGGTTCCCAAGCAAGATTGCAATTGAAAAAAAAGGCTGCTGTTATTAAAGTCAGAACACCAAATAAAGCTTGTTTGTTTGTTTTTGAGACAAAGTTTCACCCTTGTCGCCTAGGCTGGAGTGCAATGGCACGATCTCAACACTGCAACCTTAGCCTCCCGGGTTCAAGCGATTCTCCTGCCTCAGCCTCCCCAGTAGCTGGGACTACAGGGGTGTGCCACTACACCAGACTAATTTTTTTGTATTTTTAGTAGAGACGGCTTTTGCCATGTTGGGCAGGTTGGTCTCAAACTCCTGACTTCAGGGGATCTGCCTGCCTCGACCTCCCAAAGTGCTGGGATTACAAGCATGAGTCGCCGTGCCTGGCCCCAAATAAAGCTAACACTGGGGTGTAGAACCTAGATTAGCATTGGTGCTCTTTTCAGCTACTAAAACACGTTATGTGTGATCTTTACAGATTAACTATGGCCTCTTCCCTAGCTAAGGAATGAGAGGAGTCAGCAGCAGTTTGACAGGACACCAGGTTGGGGTATCAACAGCCAGAGGGGCTATCATGGAGAAGCTCATCAGTGCTTCTTGGTTTTAAAAAGGAGAGAGAACGGCCAGGTGTGGTGGCTCATACCTGTAATCCCAGCACTATGGGAGGCCAAGGCAGGCGGATCACCTGAGGTCGGGAGTTCGAGACCAGCCTGACCAACATGGAGAAACCCCGTCCCTACTAAAAAAAATTAAAAATACAAAAAATTAGCCGCACGTGGTGGCACATGCCTGTAATCTCAGCTACAGGGGAGGCTGAGGCAGTAGAATCGCTTGAACCCAGGAGGCAGAGGTTGCAGTGAGCCAGATCACACCACTGCACTACAGCCTGGGAAGCAGCGGAAGACTCCATCTCAAGTAAACAGAATTATCCTTTTAGTAGCTCGTACTTACTAGGTACCAGGCACTATGCTAAAGTATCTTACACCAGCATTATGTAACCTTCATGACAATCCCAAGAAGTAGGCACTGTTATCCCTATTCTATTAAGAAGCTGGGCTTTTCTGGGTGAGATGTGGAATAACTTAAATCACAGTGAAAAGCAGCCTTACATCACTAAGGTGGCAAAGCCGAAGGAAAAGTATGAGAAAGATGTTGCTGACTTTTAAGTTGAAAGGAAAGTTTGATGGTGCAAAAGCTCCTGCTAAAGTTTCCTGGAAAAAGGTGGAAGATGAAGAGGAGGGAGGAGGATACATAAAGAAACTTTATCTGGCCAGGCTCAGTGGCTCACACCTGTAATCCCAACACTTTGAGAGGCCAAGGCAGGTGAATCACCTGAGGTCGGGAGTACAAGACTAGCCTGACCAACATGGAGAAACCCCATCTCTACTAAAATAAATAAATAAATAAATAACATATATATATAAAATTAGCCGGGCATCGTGGTGCATGACTGTAATTCCAACTACTCAGAAGGCTGAAGCAGGAGAATCGCTTGACTCCGGGAGGCATAGGTTGCCGTAAGCCAAGATTGTGACATTGCACTCCAGCCTAGGCAACAAGAGTGAAACTCCGTCTCAAAAGAAAAAACTGTTTATCTGTCTCCTTGTGAATACCTTAGAGTAGGGGAGCCGCGTTATTATCACTTCTCTTACTTGAGAAGTGTCTGTTGCCCTCATTAGGTTTAATTATAAAATTTGATCATGATCATATTGTTGTCTCAAAGGGCTCTAGAAATTGTCAGTGGTTTACATGAAGTGGCCACAGGTGTCTGGAGCACCTTGAAACCGTATCAAAGTTATACATATTTCCAAACATTTTTTTTTTTGAGACAGGGTCTCTCTCTGTTGCCCAGACTGGAGTGCAGTGGCATGATCTCAGCTCACTGCAACCTCTGCCTCCCGGGTTCAAGTAATTCTCCTGCTTCAGTCTCTCAAGTAGCTGGGATTACAGGCATGCGCCACCACGCCCAGCTCATTTTTGTATTTTTAGTAGAGATGGGGTTTTACTGTGTTGTCAGGCTGGTCTCTAACTCATAACCTTGTGATCCGCCCACCTCGACCTCCCAAGGTCCTGGGATTACAGGTGTGAGCCACCACACCTGGCCTCCAAACATTTTTTAAATGAAAAGGCACTCTGCTGTTCCGCCTGGAAGAAAAAAAAAAAAAAAAGCCCTTGGGGCACAGTGGCTCACACCTGTAATCCCAGCACTTTGGAAGGCCAGATCACCTAAGGTAGGGAGTTTGAGACCAGCCTGACCAACATGGAGAAACCCATTTCTAAAAATACAAAATTTGCCAAGCATGGTGGTGGGCACCTGTAATCCCAGCTACTTTGGAAGCCTAGGCAGGAGAATCATTTGAACCTGGGAGGCAGAGGTTGCAGTGAGCCAAGATCGTGCTGTTGTACTCCAACCTGGGCAACAAAAGTGAAACTCTGTGTCAAAAAAAAAAAAAAACAAAAAAACAGCAGCAGCAGCTGGGCCTTTATGTTCTGTCTTACCACAGGAGTAAAAGGTACCATCCAATGTACTTTCCACCCTTTTCAGCACTTCTCCTCCTCAATTTCCCCAGCAGTTAATCAGACCCAGAGATTAGAAACAAGTGTCTTGGCCAGACACGGTGGCTCACGCCTGTAATCCCAGCACTTTGGGAGGCCAAGGTGGGTGGATCACGAGTTTAGGAGTTTGAGACCAGCCTGACCATGGTGAAACCCTGTCTCTATTAAAGATACAAAAATTAGCTGGGTGTGGTGGCGTGCGCCTGTAATCCCAGCTATTCGGGAGGCTGAGGCAAGAGAATTGCCTGAATCCAGGAGGCAGAGGTTGCAGTGAGCCAAGATGTCGCCACTGCAATCCAGCCTGGGTGACAGAGCGAGACTCCATCTCAAAAAAAAAAAAAAAAGAAACAAGTATCTTTGTTGGAAGCTAAAGATGAGGAAGAGGGTCTACTACAAATGTGTTCCCTTTTAGCTTCTTCCTCTGCCTTCATTTTGTCCCTCCCAACCATTCAGTAAGGAGTCAGGCATGTATAGAACTCAGGGTCTATTTATTAGGAAGGAGATGTCAGTGCTTTACCAAAGATGAAGGGGTCACAGAGGGACGATGAGACAAAGGCCCTCAGCTGGGACATTTCTTGGCCACAATGAGGACAGCAGAAGGCACGAGTCCTGAAGATGGAAGAATACAGGCTTGAAACACAAGAATATGCTTTTTGCTCCCAAAATTCCTGACCTTGCACCATGTCCACAAAGTCTCTTCTCTTTGCATCCCTCCTTTTCCCAGGCATGTCTCCCTACTCCCCCAAGTCCCAGTTTCTGGTCTTGCAGCCATACCCAGCTCCTGCAAAGGCCGCTCCATGTCAGCTTCTGAGAAGGCCCGTCTGGGGAAGCCACTGAGCAATTGCACAGGATCCTGGCCCCCTCCTGGTTCCTCTCCACGGTGGAGCTCCACATAGAGCCTCACGGCTGCCAGCTGCTCCCGGGCCCGGAACGTCTGGGTCAGTGAGGTCCCATCTGGCAGCCTGACCTAAAGGGCAAGGGAGATACTCAGTATTGTGGGCATCAAAACTGAATGAGGTGCCAAAGTAAGGAAAAGAGCTAAAGCTGGCCCCTCCTCCTTCTTAGATTGAACCAGCACAACTACTATTTAAAGCACCAAATGAACCTCTTAGGCTCTGGTTTATTAAGTGTGGATGAGAGCCTCCTAGTTCCCTCAGCCTAAGAAAGACAAAGATAAGATTATACAAAAGAATCTGGATAAATACCACATCACCAGATAGCTGCGTAATAAATCAAATAAAAACATGAACAAGTAAAAGGGTAACTGCTGAGTAAGAGGGAGGTATGGATTTAAATGAGACTGGGACAGGTGAAATTTGATACCTTTCGCAAGAGTAGAGTTCGAATTTCAAAAGTCATTTACAAAGAAGGGAGACATTTGGCAAAGCACACATTAACTGAAAAAAGCTCTGAGCAGGTCACCTTACAGGCCAAAAAAGGGGTCCCAGGAGCAAGATAGGAATCATAATCGGTACCTGTATGCGACACTGGTCATACTCCCGCTTGGTGGGAGGCTCCTGGCTGGGAGAGGAGGGAACAGGACCTGGCTCTGGTGCCAGTGGAGGTGGCTGAGAGCCCACACTGCCACCGTACTAAAGGGCAAATTAAAACATTCAATCAGGTACTCACCCACCCTCAGCTGAAACAGATCGTGTAACCCCATGCTTTCCCTCTGAAGCTGGAAAAGATTTACTAACCTGCCTACTGTGTTACCCGTGGCGTCTTCTCAATCACCTACCTTCTTGGCTCTCTCTGCTTTGTCCCTCTCGATCTTTTCTCTAACTCTTTGTCTGGTATGTAGAAAGAAGAAACAGGGTCAGATGGCAACAAAGCAAATTGTGATTTCTTTCTCATCTGCTATCCATCATCCCCATTGCCCAGACCTGGCTGCTAACTCCTCGGCCTTTTCCCTCCGCCTCTCCTCAGCAGCCCGGCGCATCTCATCTTCCTGTAGCCGCTGTCGTGCTGCTGACAACTCTTGCCCTTGTCTCCTGCGCTGCCGTTCCCGTTCCAATGCCTCCCGTTCCTCTCTCTCTTCACGCTCCCGCTGCTTCTGGGCCACCAGCTCCAACATCCTGTGTTGCCGAGAGAAAACAGCTCAAGAGAAATGGACAGAGTGGGAAGGTGAGTTTACAACAAACAAAATTAGGCGACAAATATACCAAGGTGGATGAAAGAAAAGGAAAAGAAAATGCCAAGAAAAAGGAAATGTGTTGATGCCATTTCTTACAGTTTGTACGAAAAAAGAAAAAGGAAATGTGGAAAGCTCAAGGTTCTCTGACCAGACTTGTGTACTGGGGGGAGATGGAAGACGACCCTCAGAGATGTGAGATGGTTCTTACTGTACCTCTTAGTCTGTTCCTGTTTTTCCTCTTCACTCAAAATGGGTTTGCCTTCTACAGCAGCAGAACCACGTCCTACAACAAGGAGTCGGTATTATTATCCCTTCAGATTCTCCTCAGACCCTCCTGAATAATCACACCGTGTCCCCCCCCCATCAGGACCTTCAAGGCCGCCTTGCTCTGAGGAGGTGGGCTCCCGTCCCAGAATATGTCCAAGGGGGGTCTCTAGAGGCTCGTCCACATCGGGGTCGTCTTCGTGCTCCATCAGCCTGGCAGGGAAAGTCGGCGGGGAGGTTAGCTTTGAGGCTGCCCCTCCCGGCTTTGAGAAGCCCCCAGTTCTCCGCCACCCGGAACGGGCGCTCACCAGTCCATCGCAGCCTCGATGCCCTGGTTCCCTGTGAGGGCCAGAGCCTTCTCCCTGGGGGCAGAAACACCGTGAATAGCAACCACGAGTCATGGTGACCGTCAGGCTGGGGTAAAGGCCGGGACAAGTCCGCGGCCCCCCAAACCCGCAGGCCGGGGTTCGGGGGCTTCCTTACGCGCGTCCCCTGGGGAAGCCCATCTCGATGAGACTCTCAAGAGCCGTCAGCTCCGCCATGGCGCCGCCACCGCCGCTTCCGCGGGGACCTGCTGTGACAAGAAGGAGGGCGAGAAGGGTCAGCGCGAGGCAACCCGCCCTCGATGCCCGCGGACGGGCACTCGCTCGCTCGCTCACCCGGCTCTGGAGCAGCCGGAGACACCGACGAGAAGAAAGCTGAGGGGAAGCGGAAGTGCCGGATCTGTTTGGGTCACGTGGGGGCGGACGTGAACGGGTGCCGCTGAGAACCACAAAACTTCTGGCCCTGCTGCCAGGGCTTTGCGTGGGCGGGAACTGGGAGGAACCCCACCAAGCCACGGCGCCTGGCTGCTGTGGTGAAGAAAGCTAGTGCGGCTTTAAAACCCGTGGGCGGAATGAAGCCAGTTTCCGGAACTTCATCCAGCCTCACCCTCCTTAGAAATTGGAATATGGGCCGTTGGCGCAACGTTTTGGGAAATTGTTTGGCAGTATTTGCCAGGAGCCGAAGAAATGTGCATGCTCTTTGGCCCACTCATCCTGTCTGGGGAATTGAGCCATCCTCTGCCTGACTTCCAAAGGGGTCTCTGCAAAACACAGTGATGTAATCCTGTCCTCACCTCCCTGCTTAAAACTCCATGACACTCTCACCATGTAGGACAACTTGTTTTTTCTTTGTTTTTTGAAACGGAGTCTCGCTCTGTCGCCAGGCTGGAGTGCAGTGCTGCGATCTCGGCTCATCGCAACCTCCGCCTCCCGAGTTCAAGCGATTCTCCTGCCTCAGCCTCTCGAGTAGCTGGGATTACAGGCGTGAGCTAATTTTTGTGTTTCTGTTTGTTTGTTTGTTTTATTTTATTTTTTGACTGAGTTTCACTCTTGTTGCCCAGGCTGGAGTGCAATGGCACAATCTCGGCTCACTGCAACCTCCACCTCCTGGGTTCAAGCAATTCTCCTCCCTCAACTTTCCTAGTAGCTGGCATTGTAGGATAGCACTACCATGCCTGGCTTATTTTGCATTTTTAGTAGAGGCGGGGTTTCTCCATGTTGGTCAGGCTGGTTTCAAACTCCCGACCTCAGGTGATCCGCCCGCCTCGGCTTCTCAAAGTGATGGGAATACAGTCTTGAGCCACCGCGCCCGGCCTTTTTGAGACGAAGTCTCGCTTTGTCGCCCAGGCTGGAGTGCAATGGCATGATCGCAGCTCACTGCAACCTCCACCTCCCAGGCTCGAGCAATTCTCCTGCCTCAGCCTCCCTGGTAGCTGAGATAACAGGCACCCGCCACCATGCCCAGCTAATTTTTTTGTAGTTTTTGTAGAGACGGGGTTTCACCATTTTGGCCAGGCTGGTCTCAAACTCCTGACCTCAAGTGATCCACCTGCCTCGTCCTCCCAAAGTGTTGGGATTACAGGCGTGAGCCACCGAACCCGGCCATTTTTGTATTTTTAGTGGAGACGGGGTATCACCATGTTTGTCAGGCTGTTCTGAAACTCCTGACCTCAGGTGATCAGCTTGCCTCTTCCTCCCAAAGCGCTGGGATTACAGGTGTGAACCACAGCGCCTGACTGTTTTTGTTTTTGAGACAGAATCTGGCTCTGTCGCCCATTGCATTCCACCACTTCTGAGAGTGCAGTGAGGCGATCTTGGCTCACTGCAACCTCCACCTCCTGGGCTCAAGCTATCCTCCCACCTCAGCCTCCCAAGTAGCTTGGACTACAGGAGCACACCATTACACTCGGCTAATTTTTCTATTTTTTGAAGAGATGGGGTTTCACCATATTGGCCAGGCTGGTCTCCAACTCTGAGCTTAAGTGATCCACCTGCCTCAGCCTCCCAAAGTGCTGGGATTAAAGGTATGAGCCACCGCACCTAGCCATCTAGGACAACTTAAATGCTATTGGTCTGACTTCCTTCCTCCCCGACCCAGCTTTTTTTTTGGGGGGGTGGGGGTTAGAGCCACATCTCAAGTGGAAATCACAATAGCACCTACCTTCGTGCCTGGCAAGGCAGGATATGTAAATGCTGGTAGTTATCGTGTAGTTTCATCATCCACCACTTGAGGGTAACCTGTGCATGTTCCAAACCAGACCTAACCCTCCTCTTGGCCTGTGCACCTGCCAGTCTGTCTTCCTGGGATGTCCTGTCTCTTCGCTTAGTAAAGTAACTCCCAGGAGCTTTTCCGAACTTAGGATTTGTCTTCTAAGAAAAGCCTGCTTTGACCACTGCTCTCTGCCTCCCAGCTACAGTATTTAACTCATTAAGCATTTATCGCTCTGCTGTGAGTCATTGTTGATTACTTTGTGCTTCACCCACTACCTGGGCTGTTAGATTCCTAAAAGTGAAGCTCACTTTAGATGTTTATTAGAAGGTAGAGTAATAATGACAATAACCATTACTGATGTCGATAATATATGCTCTAGAGACCTGTGTGTGTGTGTGTGTGTGTGTGTGTGTGTGTGACAGGGTCTCACTTTGTTGCCCAGGGTGGAGTGCAGTGGTGGGATCTCGGCTCACTGCAACCTTCGCCTCTCAGGCTCAAGTGATTCTTATGCCTCAGCCTCCCTAGTACCTGGGATTACAAGCACCTGCCGCCATGCATGGCTAATTTTTATATTTTGTAGTAGAGATGGGGTTTCATCATGTTGGCCAGGCTAATCTTGAACTCCTGACTTCAGGTGATCCATCCACCTTGGCCTCCCAAAGTGCTGGGATTACAAGTGTGACCCACCGCACCCGGCCTACTAGAGACTTTTGTATGACTAATCCATATTTAATTATCACAACAATTCCTTTGATGTAGAAACTATTTTTAGTCACAAAAAAAAACAGACACAGAAAGATGATTTTTTTTTTTTTTGAGACAAGGTCTGGCTTTATTGCCCAGGTTGGGGTACAGTGGCACAATCTTGGCTCACTGCAACCTCCTTCTTCCAGGCTCAAGCTATCCTCTCACCTCAGCCTTCCAAGTAGCATGTACCATGCCTGGCTAACTTTTGTATTTTTATTATTGTAGAGGTGGGTTTTTGCCATGTTGCCTGGGCTGGTCTCGAACCTGTGAGCTCAAGCCATCCACCCACCTTGGCCTTCCAAAGTGCTGGAATTACAGGCGTGAGCCACCGCGCCCAGCCAAAATGAGATAATTTACCTAAACTCGAAAAGTAAGTAATAAAAAATACAAAACTAAAAATACACAAATTAGCTAACATAGTGGTGGGCGCCTGTAATCCAGCTACTCAGGAGGCCTAGGCACACCCATGCAGTGTGTGTGCTAAAAATCACTATTCTATGTTGCCTCTCCATGGTAGAGTGACAAGCATGGGTTTACATTTTTATTTTATTAGTTAATTAATTTATTTTTTCAGACAAAGTCTCCATCTCCAAAAATTAAATAAATAAATAATAAAGAGATAGTATGAGCTCTTATTATTTGTAAATGAATGAACACTGAGGAAATACGAGAATCAAATGAAAGGCAAAATCAAAATCAGGAAAAAAGAAAAAAAGAAAAATAAAAGACAGGGTATTCACTGCATTGTTAAAACAAGTGTATTCTGGATACATATGTATGTGTGTGTGTATATATATATATACATATTTTTTTTTTTTTGAGGTGGAGTTTCACTCTTGTTGCCCAGGCTGGAGTGCAATGACACAATCTCAGCCCACCGAAACCTCTGCCTCCCAGGTTCAAGTGATTCTCCTGCCTCACCCTCCTGAGTAGCTGGGATTACAGGCATGCGCCACCACACCCAGCTAATTTTGTATTTTTAGTAGAGACGGGTTTCTCCATGTTGGTCAGGCTGGTCTCCCAACCTCAGGTGATCTGCCCACCTCAGCCTCCAAAGGTGCTGGGATTACTGGCATGAGCCACCCTGCCCGACCCATACATATTTTTTAAGATGGAATCTCACTCATTGCCCAAGCTGGAGTTCAGTGGCACAATCTCGGCTCATTGCAACCTCTGCCTCCCAGGTTCAAGCGATTCTCCTGCCTAGGCCTCCCAAATAGCTGGGATTACAGGTGCCCACCACTACGTGCAGCTAATTTTTTCATTTTTAGTAGAAATGAAGTTTCACCATGTTGGCCAGGCTGGTCTTGAACACTTGACCTCAAGTGATCTGCCCACCTTGGCCTCCCAAAGTCCCGGGATTATAGGTGTGAGCCACTACGTCCAGCCAGGATAGCATAGTATTCTAAATTTATTCTAGAGGTTCAGCAATAAAAAATATATTTTTTGAGATGGAGTGTCGCTTCGTTGCCCAGGGTGGAGTGCAGTGGCCCGGTCTCAGCTCCTGCAACCTCTGTCTCCTGGGTTTAAGCAATTCTCCTGTCTCAGCCTCCCAAGTAGCTGGGACTACAGGAGCCTGCCACCACACCTGGTTAATTTTTGTATTTTTAGTAGAGATGGGATTTCACCTTGTTGGTCAATCTGGTCTCAAACTCCTGACCTCAGGTGATCCACCTGCCTTGGCCTCCCAAAATGCTGAGATTACAGGCATGAGCCACCATGCCTGGCTTTCTTTTTTTTTTTTTTTTTTTTGAGACGAAGTTTTGCTTTTGTTACCCAGGCTGGAGTGCAGTGGAGTGATCTCAACTCACTGCAACCTGCGCCTTCTGGGTTCAAGTGTTTCTCCTGCCTCAGTCTCCTGAGTAGCGGGGATTACAGGCTTGCACTACCATACCGGCTAATTTTGTATTTTTAGTAGAGATGGGGTTTCTCCATGTTGGTCATGCTGGTCTTGAACTCCGGACCTCAGGTGATCTGCCCACCTCGGCCTCCCAAAGTGTTGGGACTACAGGCATGAGCCACCATGTGCAGCCCTGAAAGAATTATTAAATTTTTTTTTTTTTAGACAGTCTTACTCTGCTGCCCAGGCTGGAGTGCTGTGGTGCCATCTTGACTCACTGCAACCTCTGCCTTCTGGGTTCAAGCAGTTTTCCTGTCTCAGCCTCCTGAGTAGCTGGGACTACAGGTACCTGCCACCATGCCCGCTAATGTTTTGTAATTTTAGTAGAGACAGAGTTTCACCATGTTGGCCAGGCTGGTCTCAAACTCCTGACCTTGTGATCCACCCACCTCAGCCTCCCAAAGCTGTGGGATTACAGGTGTGAGCCACTGCACCTGGCAAATTATTAAATTTTACAGTTGTCCTTGACCTGGGTAGAGTGGCGTCTGGTTGGTGGTGCCCATCTCATATCAGTCAGGGACAAAGCAACCCCTTGTTCATCCCAGCTTGGCTTTTGATCTGTGCCTATGCCTGGTTCATGCCTTGGACACATAGGAAAGAGAAAAAAAAATAAATAAAAATGAAAAAATAAAAATTTTACAATACTGCCTCTTTGATCTAATTCCAGATAAGTACCCTATAGGAATACACAAACACAAGAATATGCAAACAAGGATGCCCATGGGAAACACTGGAGACAAATATTCCAACAAAGAGTGATGATTATAGTTGGTTAAGGAGCATCCTTCTGGCCAGGCATGGTAGCTCACACCTCTAATCCCAGCACTTTGGGAGGCCAGGAAGGTGGATTGCTTGAGTCTAGGAGTTCCAGACCAGCCTGGGCAACATGGCAAAACCCTGTCTGTACAAAAAAAAATACAAAAATTAGCTGGGCATGGGTGGCACAAGCCACTGAGAGGTTGAGGTGGGAGGATGTCTTGAGCCCCAGAGGCAGAGGTTGCAGCAAGCCAAAATCATGCCACCGCATTCCAGCCCCTGGACAACAGAATGAGACCCTGTCAAAAAAATTTTAAAAATAAGTAAATTAGCTGGGCACAGTGGTCCCAACTACCTGGGAGGCTGAAGCAGGACGATTCCTTGAGGCTGAGAGGACGAAGTTGCAGTGAGCTATGATTGTTACTGCACTCCAGCCTGGGTGACAGAGTATGATCCTGTATCAAAACAAACAAACAAAGAAGCAGAAAAAACAACCCTGAAGCATCCTCCTGTCAAGTGTTACGTAGCCTTTAATATAACTAAGGAGGCTATAATTTACAAACATGGAACATTGTCCATAAGTGAACAGTGAGTGAAAAATGAAATATTTGCATCTCATAAAAAAAGATCTGCTCTGCTGAGGATAATAACCTCTTGAAGAGGAGAACTTTCATTTTGTAGTCTTCAATATGATTTTCGAATTACTACTCTTTTTGAGACAAGGTCTTGCTCAGTCACCCAGGCTGGAGTGCAGTAATCATAGCTCACTGCAGCCTCAATTTCCTGGGCTCAAGCAGTTCTGCCTTAGCCTCCTGAGTACCTAGGACAACAAGCACCACTATACCTGGCTGATTTTTACCTTTTTTTTTTTTTAAAATAGAGATGGGTTTTTACCATGTTGGCCAGGATGGTTTTGATCTCCTCACCTCGTGATCTGCCCATCTTGGCCTTCCAAAGTGCTGGGATTACAGATGTGAGCCACTGCACCTAGCCTTTTTTTTTTTTTTTTTTTTTTTTTGAGACAGAGTTTTGCTCTTGTTGTCCACACTGGAGTGCAATGGTGCAATCTTGGCTGACCACAACCTCTGCCTCCTGGGTTCAAGCGATTCTCCTGCCTCAGCTTCCTGAGTAGCTGGGATTACAGGCATGTGTAATTGCCACCTGTCATTAGTCATGCCTGACTAATTTTGTATTTTTAGTAGAGACGAGGTTTCTCCATGTTGATCAGGCTTGTCTCGAACTCCTGACTTCAGATGATCCTCCCGCCTCAACCTCCCAACGTGCTAGGATTACAGGCATGAGCCACTGTGCCCAGCCTGATTTTTAGTTTTTTTTCCCACCAGTTCTCAAATGATCCTTTATTGAAATATTTTCCTGTATGCTTCCTAACTAGCTGGGCATTCCACAGCACCACTGTTGATGTCATCTATGATGTCATGAGGGTGTGGCCACCAACATTACAGCCCAGAGACTGGGTAGTTTCCTGGATTTCTGTATATATTTTTTTCGAGACAGAGTCTCACTCCATCACCAGGCGCCAGGCTGGAGTGCAGTGGCGCGACCTCAGCTCACTGCAACCTCCGCCTCCTGGGTTCAAGCAATTCTCCTGCCTCAGGCTCCTGAGTAGCTGGGACTACAGGCACGCGCCACCACGCCCAGCTATTTTTTTTTTTTTGTATTTTTAGTAGAGACGGGGTTTCACCATGTTGGCCAGGATGGTCTTGATCTCTTGACCTCCTGATCCGCCCACCTTGGCCTCCCAAAGTTCTGGGATTACAGGCGTGAGCCACTGTGCCTGGCCCCCTGGATTTCTTTAATGGTTCCAGAGAATTCTCTGGCTAAAGATCGGTGCTGCATCTGTTGAGCAGTGTTGACGACCTCATCAAATGTGATATTACCAGCCGGGCTCGGTGGCTCACGCCTGTAATCCCAACACTTTGGGAGGCTAAGGCGGGTGGATCACAAGATCAAGAGATTGAGACCATCCTGGCCAACATGGTGATACCTTGACTCTACTAAAAAGATACAAAGATGGCCGGGTGTGGTGGCTCACGCCTGTAATCCAAGCACTTTGGTGGCCAAGTCGGGCGGATCACCTAAGGTCGGGAGTTCAAGACCAGCCTGACCAATATGGTGAAACCCTGTCTAAAACAAAGAAAAAAAAAAGAAAAAAAATACAAAGATTAGCTGGGCGTGGTCACACGCACCTGTAGTCCCAGCTACTCCGGAGGCTGAGGCAGGAGAATTGCTTGAACCTGGGAGGCAGAGGTTGCAAGATTCTGTCTCAAAAAAAAGTTATATTCCCACGTGTTTAATGTTTTTCTGTTTCTTTCTGTCTCTTGGTGGTTCCTTGAGGGCGTTGATGATCAGGGCAGAGGCAGAAGGCACCACCTCAATCTGGACCTGTCTGTTCTGAATGGTCAGTTTCACTGTAATCCTCAGGCCTTTCCAGTCACCCATTGCCTTGGCAATGTCATCACCAACATTTTTTGGAGACAGACCCAGGGGGCCAATCTTGGGGGCCAGAGAAAAAAGTGGCACCAGCTTCACCCCCAATGCACCTCAGGATACGACTTTGATATCGCTGGGGTCGAACTTCGGCAGCATGGTAGAGGGGGCTGGTGTTGGATGAATTTGGATTCCGGATGACCAAAGAAAGTTGCACCTTGGCCTCCTCCGAGCCGAAAGGCGATTTTTTAATTTTTTGTAGAGCAGAAGTTTTGATATTTTGCTCAAGCTGGTCTTGAACTCCTGGTCTCAAGCGATCCTCCTGTCTCAGCCTCCCAAAGTATTGGGTACAGTCATAAGCTGCTGCACTGGACGGTATTATTCAGTATTAACCGAAATTTGTATGTTACTTTTTTTTTTAATTTATTTTTACTTTTATTTTTTGAGATGGATTCTTGCTCTGTCCCCTAGGCTGGAGTGCAGTTGCGCAGTCTCGGCTTACTGCAACCTCCAACTCCCAGGTTCAAGTGATTTTCCCACCTCAGCTTGTCCAGTAGCTGTGATTATAGGTAGCCGCCATCACGCCGGGCTAAGTTTTTTTTTCTTTTTTTTTTTTTTAAAAAAGATGGGGTTTCACCATGTTGGCCAGGCTGGTCTTGAACTCCTCAGGTGATCCACCCACGTCGGCCTCCCAAAGTGCTGGGATTACAGGTGTGAGCCATCATGCCTGGCCTTATGTATTACTTTCATAATTTTAAAAAGTTGTTGTAATATTAGTAGGGCGGAGCACAGTGGTTCATGCCTGTAATCTCAACACTTTGGGAATTTGGTGGGGGGGGGCAGGGGGTGAATCTCTCGAGCCCATGAGGTCAAGACCAGCCTGGGCAAAATAGTGAGACCCCCCCCATCTCTATAAAATATATACATATATATTATTTAAAAAGTTATAATATCCAGCCAGGCGTGGTGGCTCATGCCTGTAATCCCAGCACTTTGGGAGGCAGAGATGGGTGGATCATGAGGTCAGGAGTTCAAGACCAGCCTGCCCAAGATGGTGAAACCCCATCTCTACTAATAATACAAAAATTAGCCGGACATGGTGGCAGGCGCCTGTAATCCCAGCTACTCAGGAGGCTGAGGCAGGAGAATCGCTTGAACCCTGGAGGGTGGAGATTGCAGTGAGCTAAGATCACGTGCCACTGCACTCCAGCCTAGGCGACAGAGTGAGACTCTGTCTCAAAAAAAAAGTTATAATATCCACATAAGTGAGGATTATACTGTGTAGTAACACAAAACAGACTTTTCTACATTCACTTAATATTTAAAAATTCAAAAGTATGTATACTACTATGAAAAATACGTGTGTGGACAGTGAATTGAATGGAATCATAAACAATGAAAATGACTTCCTTTTAAAGGTCCTTTAATATTGTTAAAGTGGATATACAATAAATACAAATGGAGGGAAAAGGGGAGGAGAAATTCCTTGATATTACTGTTGTTTTTGTTTTGTTTTACCTAGCAAGAATGTAAACTTATTCTCAAAATCCCGCTGAAGCCCCCCACAGTGACAAAGCCCTTTAGAAAGTGTATGATCCAGGTCAACTAACTACAACCAATGAGCCAGTGGCCCGATTTGTATGGCCTATGAACGAAGAATGGTTTTCACATCTTAAAGAAGGGGGTCTGGTGGGGTGCAGTGGTTCATGCCTGTAATCCCAGCACTTTAGGAGGCTGAGGTGGGTGGAGCACCTGAGGTGAGGAGTTCGAGACCAGCCTGACCAACAGGGTAAAACTCCATCTCTAACAAAACAAAACAAAACAAACAAACAAAAAAATTAGCTGAGCATGGTGGTGGGCGCCTGTAATCCCAGCTACTCAGGAGGCTGAGGCAGAAGAATTGTTTGAACTCGAGAGGTGGAGGTTGTAGAGCCAAGATGGCGTCATTGCACTTAAGCCAGGGCAACAGAGCAAGACTCCCTCTAAAAAAAAAAAAAAAGCCAGGCTCGGTGGCTCAGGCCTGTAATCCCAGCACTTTGGGAGGCTGAGGCGGGTGGATCACAAGGTCAGGAGATCGAGACCAGCCTGGCCAATATGGTGAAACCTGGTCTCTACTAAAATACAAAAAGCTGGGCTTGGTGGTGTGCACCTATAATCCCAGTTACTTGGGAGGCTGAGGCAGGGGAATCGCTTGAACCTGGGAGGCAGAGGTTGCAGTGAGCTGAGATCGATTGAGCCACTGACTCCAGCCTGGCAACAGAGCAAGACTCAGTCTCAAAAAAAAAAAAAAAAAAAGAAGAAGAAGAAGGGGTCTGGCCATGTTGCCCTGGACTTGAATTTCTGGGCTCAAGAGAGCCTCCCATTTCAGCCTCTGGAGTAGCTGCTACTATAGGTTTGCATTTTCATGTCGGGTGGGTTATATATTTTTAAATGGTTACAAAGGTCATATAAGTACCCAACATAATAGTATCCTCGATTTTATCCTCTTAAACTGCAAAGACTACATTATTTACTATCTGGTCCTTTAAAAAGAATGTGGGGACTCTTTCTACTCCTTCCCAGACCTCAGTCAGGAAACAAAGCGCCAAGCCCGCTACCTAAACAAGCGCTCAGCCTAGAGAACCAAGACTCCGCTGTGGCCCTGGCGCTGCCTCCCAGCTTGCCGTCCAACCTGCCCTGGTGGCAGCAGGGTCCCCGACTTCCCCGGCGGGCCGGGCTGAGCGCCCCAAGTGGGGCTGACTGTGCCCGAGATGCCCCCAGGCCCCTTTCAGAGCGCCCCTGAGGCTCGGGTGGTGGCTCGGCGCGGGCAGCCCCAGCGATCGCGCAGGCAGAAATGCCACACCAGCGCGGCACAGCTCAGCAGGGCCAGGGCCATGCCCACCCCGATGGCCGCGTGGACCAGGGTGTGGGGGTTGGGCGGCACCACGAGGCGGCTGCAAGGCCCAAAGGCGGGGATGTCGGCCCCCTCGCGGCCCTTCCCTCCAGCCTCGGGCACGCGGCTTGCCCCAGCCTCGTTAGCGGCTACCACACAAACGACATAAACACCCCCAGGCTTCAGCCCCTTCAGTTCGGCTCTGCGGATTGTAGCGTTCAGCGGGGGTCCCTTCTGAGCAGCCTCGCTGCGGTCCCAGAGCAGCAGCCAGTAGAGGAGGACCGGGGAGTTGGGGGCACACCAGTGGACCACTGCGCGGCCCTCCTCGGCCACAATGCGCACTTCTCCCATGCGCGGCGGGTCGGGCGGCTGGGCAGGGCTGGAGAGTCCTGGGCACAGGCAGGCCGCCGGCCCGGCCCTCTGTAGCTCCTTGCAGGGCACCTGCAGGTGTCGGCAGTGGTCGTAGTCGCAGGGGACGGCTGACAAAGGCGGCCACGCCGTCTCAGTCTCATCTTCCTCCTCTTCTTCAAAGTCTTGAGGGGCCAAGGGCTGACCTCTGGGAACCAGGAAGGTCACGGCCAGGAGCCACAGAAGGCAGGGAGAGGCCAGCATGGAGACTGGAAGGGAAGCGGTGGATAAAGCCTGTTTAGCCCGCAAGCGTGCCATGCCCCCTGCCTGGGCACAGTCTCTGGGGACAGGAAAATGCAGCTGGGGACCAGAAGAGGAAAGAGATTGGAATGAGGCAGACATGCTCATTGGTCAACCAACTTGAGTCCAGGCTATGTGCTTGGTTTCAGACAAAAATAAAACATGGTCCGACACATGAGGCAGATGCATGATCACTATGTGTTAAGTATTAGAAACAGTTAATTAATAAAGTACTGGGGGAGAGAAGGGAAGGAAATGATTTACTTAGCCCAGGGAAGAACCGTAGGATATTTACTAGCTGCCACCCAGAGAAAAGATCAAAGCAAAACAAGTAACAGGCCCGGGCCCGTGTAGGTTAATGCCTGTAATCCCAACACTTTGGGGCGGTCAAGGCAAAAGGATTGCTTGAGGCCAGGATTTCAAACCAGCTGGGGCAACACAGTGAATCCCCATCTGTACAAAAAAATTTTTTAAATATTAGCTAGGCATGGTATGAATGCCTGTAGCCGCAGCTACTCAGGAGGATCACTTGAGCCCAGGAGTTCAAGGCTGCAGTGAGCCATGATCACCCCACAGCACTCCTGCCTGGGTGACAGTGAGACCTCAACAAAAACAAGTATCAGTCAGTGACACAAGCAGAAACCCAGAAAGGAGGCAGAAGTGAGAAAACAGAAGGGAGAAATATTGTAAGCACAGCTGTTTTTTTGTTTTTTTTTTAAATAGGGACTCTGGAATCCTCCCTCCCCACCTGCTATCTGTGCAAATCCTGTCCAAGGCGCCCTGGCCCCTGCCTGCCCGCCTCCTCCTCTCTGGCCCATAGCAGTTCCTCACCAGTGGGTAGGCCTTGATGCAGCGGGAATCTACCACCCGATGTCTGTGGTGTTGGGCTGAGGGATCCCCAGGATCTCAGGCTGTGCTGTCAGGTTGTATCTTCAACTTCAATGCTGTTTGGCTGGAAGCTTTTATAACCTTTGACTGTGATGTCATGACCTAGCTTCCCTCCTCCTTCCCTACCTCCTGGTGATTGCCAAAAAAGAGGGCTGCTCCCTTCAGAGGGACTGAGTCATGGGGCCAGGGATGGGGAAAGCCACATACAACGGTTTCAGCTGGAGACCAGGATGCCTGGGTTCTGGAAGGTGAATGTCATGTGGAAAGCGGCCAGGAGCTTAGAAGCTGAAGGCCGAAGTCATGTGAAGGGATGGGGAGGGGAACATAGGAAATGGCCACCTGGCTGGTACCAGAGGAAAACAGCTGGGAACAGCATGGGGCTGAGCTGCAAAATGCTGTTTTGGTAAAAATCATACCAGATGCATGGCAGTCATTTCCTGTCTTCTGCCTCCCAATGGACAGAGAAAGAGAGGAAGGGAGGGGTGTAGAGGGGGCCAGAATGATGTCTCCCAGCTATCCAGACCGGCCCTACACCACCCCCTCCCCTGGGGGAGATGAGAGTCACATGCAGGGAGTGGGAAGACTGCTAGGGGCCAGGATAGCTTCTCCCTCCTTGGACTTCCTAGGCTTATGAATGGAAACATCTGTGCTTAAAATAGCCCAGGTCTGGAGGCCTTCCCCATGAGTAGCCCTT
The DNA here is from genome assembly GCA_963573385.1 of Cacajao melanocephalus. Classification (NCBI taxonomy): domain Eukaryota; kingdom Metazoa; phylum Chordata; class Mammalia; order Primates; family Pitheciidae; genus Cacajao; species Cacajao melanocephalus. The sequence goes on from CAUYLG010049231.1 coordinate 125,105, forward strand.
GACAAGAAGACCTCCTCCAATGGCAGACAGAGATGCCTGGGGGACACAGGGTTTTCAAATGGCCCTGGATCCATTTCAGAGTCAAGGAAGAAGCTGACACAAAATAGTTTATTGAAGGAAAAATGAGGGGAGAGGGGTCAGGTGGGAAAGTGCTGGAATGTGAGGAGTCTGCCCTTTAGGAACTAGAGCAGGTGGGGCGCTGGCGGAGAGCACCCCCAGAGGGTTCAGAGCTGCCCAGAGTCTCTGGGGCAGGGGCAGAAGCAGGAGCAGGAGCAGGCAGGTTGGCCTCAGTCAGCAGAGCTGCATCTTCCCAGGAGCCTGAACCTGGGCCAGGAAAGGGAAAAACAAAATCCCAAATGGAGTATTAGATTAACCGGGGGTCCCACCCAGGTCCTGCTGCAGGATGCCCCTTACCATCACTGGCCTCAGGCTCTAGCTCCTCTTCTCCACTCAGGGGCTGCTGATCTGGTTTCTCCTCCTCAGACAGCTGACCCTCTGCAGCCAAAAGGGGAACGCAGGGGTCAGACCCAGACACTGAAGGAAAGAGCCAAGGAGTGAGGAAGGAGAGAGGGTGGCACTGTGCCATACCTGTCCCTGAGGGATCTTCAGGGCTCTCACCATCCTCCGTAACATCTGATTGCGGAGCTGACTCCTCCTGGCCTTCAGGCCCTGTGCCTCCAAAGTGGGAGAGGACAGGTTAGGGTAGGGTGGCTGTGCCTGCATGGCAGTGCCAACCTCACCTCCCTCACCTTCGACCCTTGTCTCAGTCTGTGATGCCCTAAACCTCATACTGGATGAAGCAGGGACTCCTCTGACCCAGCCCAGCTCAACCTAGCTCACCTCAGCAGCTCCCCAGCCAACACCTTTACCTGGCTGATGAGCAGAGATCCTTTGCTGGACTTCTTTCCGGGAACCATCTCTTCTTCGGATGTTAACCTGTGGAGAAAAAACTACTGAGCAGCCGGGACTAACTTCCCTCACCAACAATCAGGGTCCTCATGCCCTAACCCCCACACACCCCTGACCACCCACAAAGATCATCAAGGGGAGACGCCCTTTTCTACCTGCAAAGAGAAGCGGTGTCGGGGCCAGATGCCCCCCCACACCCATTGCATGTAGCTGAAGAGCACGATGACGCTGAGGAAGGTGAAGTTGCTGGCGACACCTATGAAGGCGCAGGTCATCGGGAAATTGTACAGCAAGTATCTGAGGTAGGAAGTAGGGACAGGAGGGGAGTAGCAGTTACCAGAGACCAGCCTTCTCATTTACCAGAAATAATTTCTAGGGCAATTCAAGTGAGTTTGGCTACAGCCGGCTCTGCCGCCCCTGCCTCCCACCCACACAGTTCCCAGAACATGTTGTATCAGGTTCTAACAAAGGCCAAGGACCTTGGGAAGTCTCCTGTGGCGGGGCCATAGGCCGCAGCCTCAATGTTGGCTGTCTCTCAAGAGTCACCCCAACTCTTGCTGAGCCAGCGGTTCAAGACAGTAGCTCTCAACTCTGTCAGCCCGTCAGCACTCCTCGGGGTGCTTTAAACAATTCTGCTCACTTGGGTGGAGCCCTCAGCCCTGGATGTCTGGGTGGATGGCAGGGCGGAGGGAAGATGGACAGGGCTGAGGAAGGGTGGGGAGGGCGGGGGCAAAAAACAAATTAAAAATTCTGATGCCTAGACATGACCCTAACAAATTCTGGTTCAGTTAGTCTAGGGGGTGCCCAAGGGTGTTTTTAAATAGTTCCCCAGGGAGCTGATAGGCTAATGGGCAGCCAGCGTTGAGAACCTCTGGCCTTTGTGAAACCCGACTCTGTAAACCCATTACCTCTGCTTGGGACCCTCTTGGTGGAAGGTCAGCCCCCGTGAGAGTTGCCCAAGGTCCACTCCAGTGGCCTCTCACCTGAGCCCAGTGAAGTGCGCGTGGATGCGGAGGTAAGCTCCGTACAGCTGGATCCGCTTGCTGTGGATCTCAATGATCACTCCAGTGGTAGGTACATACTGCAAGGGGGTGGGATGAGGGCAGCGTCAGGCCAGGGCCCTGCCGCTGGCACTCTTACCCACCCCATCTGAGGCCCGCTTCCAGCCTCTCAGGTGTGGCACCTCCTGACTGAGCCTGGGGCCTCCTGAGGTAGAATCCTGGGCTAGTGGGGAAGGGCTGTCTCCTAGTCATCGTTCACCTCACTCACCGAGTTCTCTCTATAGTCTGCGTAAAGCTCCACCTCCAGCATCTGCTTCTGCTCTGCAAAGCCAAATAGCAGGAGGCTAGAGAAGACCAGCGTGTCCAGCATCTGGAGCAGGTCTGAGCGGTAATGCAGCATCACCTGCAGGAGGTGGGAAAAGGAGAGCTGGGGACAGGTGCTCCAGGTCCCCATGACCCTAACTACCCCTCAACCACCCTAGAGCAGTCTTCGAAGGCTGCTTCTTGCTCAGGTCCCCAGCTCCCTCACGTTCACTTCCTATCCCTCAGTCTTCAACCAACCATTCCAATTACTTGAGTACCTTTCTCCCTACCCAACCACACTCTATTCTAAAGCAAAGGCTCCTCCTTCCCAGAAACCTTCCTAGATTAGGCCCAGCACTGTCTCTGATCTGCCTTTCCCACCAAGTAGTTCTGTAATCTAGTAAGGGATCTAAGTCCCAGCGTACCATCTGAAGCTTCCCCTCCCAATGTAGACATCAGGAGTTTGCTTCATGATGAGGTTCTATTGTGAATTCATGTAAGAATGGAGTCTTTTATTTATTTTTTTTTTTTAAGAGATGGGGTCTCGCTGTGTTGCTCAGGCTAGAGTGCAGTGGCTATTCACAGGTGCGATCCCACTACTGATCAGCACGGGAGTTTTGACCTGCTCCGTTTCCGACCTGGGCCGGTTCACCCCTCCTTAGGCAACCTGGTGGTCCCCCGCTCCCGGGAGGTCACCACATTGATGCCAAACTTAGTGCGGACACCCGATCAG